>SNQJ01S0082187.1:44611-61798 GCA_010110895.2 Picea sitchensis
TCAACTTCCCGGGGTCGTAACTTTTGCATACGATCTCCGTTTTAGGCGTATGATAGCTCATTGGAAAGGTATAATCAAGGAGATTCATTTTGGGGTCTCAATCATGCCTTTGGCTATCATTACGAACCTTGATCTTGAAAAACCTTCATTTAGGCCCTCAAAATGTCCCCGAAAGTTAAAACCTGCTAAAAATAGTAAATAGCCAAAATTGCCAGAAAACTGTTTTGAGCCAGTCGGAAAAGGTGGGCGGCCACCGATATCCACCTGGATCAGTACTTTAATGGCCTGGTGTGTTATTTGTACTTTCACACACCGCCCTACTAGTTATACACTTTTCTTCAGTGCATTGTTAAATGGATAGGCCATTGTGTTTATGTTTACGAATGCACCGCCGAAAAAGGTAACAAGGTATGTGTTGTTCCCTATAAATTTACAGGTCACATCGTAGTCAGTGCGAGCTGAGCGCTTCGAACGCACTATGCAGTTTTTTTTTTATTTTAAACACTTAAAATTTCACTCAATTTTAAATTTTAATCCGATGAAAACTTAAGTTATGAAGAAACAAGGACATTACCTGGACATTTTGTCGTTGGGGAGGCATGATTGTGACGTACTCAAAAAAACTAGATTTTCCCACCGTTTGGAAAAAATTGAAATTCACGCACCGAGCAACAAACAAAAGGAAGGCAAGCAAGGAAAGCACAAAAAACAGGACGCTTCAGATAGGAAAAGGTTGCACCGGTTCTTTTGAGCTCTACAACACTAAAAATGGTAAAAATGATTTTTACCGTCAGTAAATGTTTTTTATAAAACCTTGTTCTAGTGCACCCGATGACCAACCGCATCGGGGCATACATGTTTACTGAGTGCACCAGTTATATTTTTTTTTTAAACAAGCCTAACATGGTGTGCGTGTTTTTGGGCACGCGTGTGCACTGGTGCACGTGTTTTTGGGCACGTGTGTGCACTGGTGCACGTGTTTTTGGGCACGCATGCACACTGGTGTGCGTGTTTTTGGGAACATGTGCACACTAGTGCACGTGTTTTTGGGAATGTGTGTGCACCAGTGCGTTTACTACTACATAGCGCACCGCTGTACATTTTTTTTTAAATACAATGGTGTGAAATTTTTTGTTTAAGCATGACACGGTGCAGTATAATAATAGTTGCCCCGGTGCGATCAGTTTTACATAGCGCACCACGTAAATTTGGAAATTAACCCTAACATGGTGCTCCATATTGGAGCACTGGTGCGCATGATACAATGGAGTGCGACGAAATATATTTTTTGACACAATCCTACATTGTATGTAAATGTTTTTTATTTAACCATATATCATTGCACTCTACTAATAGTGCACCAGTGCTTCCGGTGTTAATTTGTGCACCAGAGCCTTTTTAAAGAACTCTATTACAGGCGTCATTATTTCTCGGTGCATCATTATTTATGTAGTGCACCGAAAAATATTTTTCTTTCTTTGAAATAACCCTGCTATGATGCGCCAGTTTTGAGGGCACCGATGCGTTGTTTACTTATAAAATAGCCGACGTAAAACATCCATTACAACCTTGGTCTGCTCACCTCCACTAGTATCATCCGGTATAAACAGATTTTTGGGTATTTTGTAGGGGCGTCCGCAAAAACCTCGGCTAGAGGGTCTTTTCCTTATAGTGTTAGGGCCCGATAATCAATGAAGAGGCGCTAGGTCCCATGTTTCTTCTGCACGAGAACGATTGGGCTTCCACAAGGTGATGATCTAGGTCGGATGTTCCTCTTTTGGAGTAGTTCTTGGATTTAACGCTTGATCTCCTCATTCTCTAATAAATAGCGATGATAGACTAGGCCATTGGGTAGCGGTGCATCAGGGGTCAGATTGATGGAATGTTTGATCTGAAAGTGCAGAGGTGCCCCAATGGATGAGGAGACTATGTCTTTGTATTCTTCCACAACCTTATCCACTTTCTTTTGCTGCGTGGAGAGGTCGGTTGCGGAGTCCATGGATGTAGCTGCAATCTTTTTCTCACTCTAAGAGTGAATCATGAAGAAGACAAACTTCCTAGTATGAGAGGTGAACTTCTTGCATTGCTTTGCAGAGATCAAGGAAATGGAATTCGGTGGGACTACCTCAGGTATCTTGTACAATTTCCTGTCCAAAGTAATAATAACACTACGAGGCCTAGACTCATATACAACGTGATGTTTCCATAAATAAGGTTGTCCCAAAAGAACATCACAAACTTCAAGGGGAGAAACATCACACAATACATCATCTTTGAAGGGTTTGATGTCATAATATAGGCGACATTGTTGGCTCACGCGAAGATCATTTCCTTGATGTAGCCATCTGATGGTGTAGGGTTGTGGGTCGTTATCAGAAGGGCCAATTGCTTGATGACCTTCGCTAAGATGAGGTTCTTCTGGAAACCATTTTCAATGATGAAGTGTAGTGGGGTGCCTTTCACCCACATCTGTTAATGAAAGAGGCATTCTCCTTCCTATGGATCATCAGGCTCACTAGGCTAGATCTTGGTGGTAGAAACAGTGGCATTGGATTCCACGTCAATGATATGTCTCCCCTTTTCTGGTTCTAACTCAGAGTTGGAACCCACATCTGATTTAGAGGCTTTCGCCTTAGTCACCAATGACTGCTTTGAGCAATAATCAACAATTTTATTCCAGGGGATCTTATGGAAGTCACACCACTTCCCGGTATCTTTCTTCATCTTTCCATTGTCCTTCTTTGTTTTTGGCTTAGACTGATTTTTTTGAGGCTGTCCATATTTTCGTTGCCCTTTTTTCTATGGGTTGGGGCTACCCTTTCCCTTCTTCTGTTGTGAGGGTTTCCCAGACCCAAATTGCCGCGTCTTTTGTTTAATCTTCTACTTGATTTTGACGACATATTGATAGGCCGCACCCAAGGAAAATATGTATAGAAACTCCATTTTTACCTAGATGTATCTATGCATACCACCATGGTACTTGAGCACCAGATGTCGCGTATAATATTTGATACCCAGCTTGGTGTGAAAGGTATGGAAGATATTTTTGAACTCTGGCACTACTTGGTCCCTTTCCTACTGCAATGTGGTCCATTTTGTATACAGGTCGTCATAACTTCCAACATGGTAGTATCGTTCCTTAATAGAACCCCTGAAGGACTCACAGGTGAGTGCGACTATAAATAATGAGGTTTCCTTTTTTTTCTTTTGCTCACAGAAAGTTTCCCACCTATCTTTGTCATGAAGTATGGCTTTGATGAGTCCAAAAGTAATATTTTCTCTATTCAAAAAGTTATGGACAGGAAAATATATTTCTAGCATATTCAACCATTTGTCTATAGCATCTGCGTCTATATAACCTTCAAATATAGCAATATCAAAGTTTATTTGTACCTTGAAGGGGGTGGCGCCTCCGCTCAAGGAAGATGTGTCACATGTTGGTAGTCGTCGAAGTATTTGCGCAAAATTATCCATCATCTTGTTCCTCTGTTGCACGAGGGCTTCCTCGAGAAATAATTTGAAAGGATCTCTTATCATGTCATATTTATTTTCTCCCTCCATGGAAGGTCTCTTTGGTGTGTGAGATCTCTTTTCCTCAAGAAAAACAAGCTTGAGACCCAACTCTTTGTACCCTGACCTCATCGAGGCTATGCACTAAGAATGATAAGGAGTAGACTACTCTAATACCATTGATCTGTATTTTATGAGCATAATGAAATGAACACGGATTATTATTATTATTCACATAGAGAAACAATGAACAATAATAGAGATAAAGTAAAATTGGCTTCTATTCAATAAAGAAATATGTTGAAACTATAAAATACAAACTGAAAACAAGTTTGTTGGAATGGCGGCAGCTTATCTCTGAGAATAGATGTAACGATTGTGCTCATTCGCAAGAAGATAAGTAAATGAGGCTCTGAAATCATTTTTACCATAAACATGAATTCCAAAACCTTAGACATCCAAAAACCTAACTCTAGGAGATGAAGTGCCAAAAGTCATGTGGGCCTCGTTGGGGTAAGTTGGTACATCAACTTCCCGGGGTCGTAACTTTTTCATATGATCTTTGTTTTAGGCGCACGATAGCCTGTTGGAAAGGTCTATCTGAGGAATACACATTATTCCATCAAACACTAACTCTGTCTACATTTTAATTGTGGAGAGCCCTAAAAACATTGTTTAGGGCCTCAAAACGACCCCAGATGTTCAGGACTTGAAAACTAGGAAAAAACTGCCAAGATGAGCTAGTTGGAAGAGGTGAGTGGCCACCGATATCCACCTAGATCACCTACATATTTATGGAAAGAATAATCACTTGCCAACCCTTTTGGGTTTTTCCCTACTCTAATATCCCATGTAGGGATTTTTGTTTCCCTTGTTTAATTTATTTCAGGGTTCTATCTTGTTCATGTCTCAAATATGACTTTCTTCCTACACATCCTAAGGCAACCTATAGAATAAAGTACTGAACCAAACCCTCGGTGATAGAGAATTATCTCTTTACAAGAGATCCTTTCCTAGACCTTACAAAATATCTTCCCAATTCTAAAGAAAAATTCACATCCCAATTATTTTATTCAAAGGACTCAAACCAATCCTATGTCTACTAGAGGTACTTCCTAAAAATAAAGGATGATTCCAAGTTGTCCTTCCCCCCGGGCTTGAAAAAATGGGTGTAACTAGAGAAATGAACCTTAATATTTGAGGAAAACCCTCTTTCCTACTAGTCCTCGTCATAAATAATGAAGGTCTTCAACTCTTCTTCCTTACTTTGTAACGGAAGAATATTAACTTAATTGCTCCAAAACCATCAATGGATCAAAAAAATATTTACCAAAAAGAGGCATTGAAGCAATCCCTTGAGGCCACCCATCATATCCATAATAACACCCCTCAATCTCATGGAATTGAATAGAATTAGAATCACCACATACTTCCTCGATCTGCTCATTAGGAGTTATAAACAAAGCATCCATTTCCAACCCTTCTATAGCCTCTAGATCGAGAGACATGCCATCTAGAGAAAAAAAAATAGTTTATATATGATTTAATGCCTCCTTCCTTCTCCTATTGTGTCACCTTTGTAAATCCTTCAATCATATCCCAAGTGTTTCTTAAGGGGGGGTGTTAGGATATTTAGACACTTAGGAGCTAGTTGATATTAACTTGGTCTAATGTGTCCTTAGATAAAGTGTGTTTCTTTAGTATGAATTTGTGTGTTTCTAATGTGTCCTTCTCCTATTGTGTATCAATTCTTGTATGAATACCTACTCTCGTTGTTGATTGAGACTTTGAACCTATGTCACCACATGCATCAAAAATATTTATGGGTTCTACTATTTCTGTGAATTTTGGGGCAAAGTAGGATATTCTATTGTGTTTGGAGCACCGGTCTCAATTAGAAAAAAAAAAATATTTCACTCAAAAAGGTTTCCATTTACCTAAGATACAGTTTTTTTTGTCAAATCCAGAAGTATAAAGTTTCATTACATTTATTATTATTATTATTATTATGTTAATATTTTCAATTTTTCGATTTATATTCTTAATTTGCTACCCTTTCTAGTCTGTATATTCTCTTTGTCGTGTGCCTTATGTGATCTTGGAAAACCATAAATAAAGAGAAAAAAGTGTTTTCTTTTCTACATATGCTCTACACTTTATGTAATCTCAACAAATAAAAAACATAGAGAAAACTTGCATTTTCTGAGTAGGATAATTGATATAAAACCTCGTCATTGTTAAGTTTCATGATTCTTTTCTTCGAAATTTCACTTATTTTTGTGTACAGTGGTGTTGAAGTTTTATTTGCAAGCAAAATCAAGGGTTTTTTGGGTAAGCGAACACTTCAATGTGAAGAGTTAAAAAAAAAAACCCTCCACCTTCATAACATTTGCTATATATTTTGCATTAGCTCACTTGATTGAAAATTACTTTCTTAAATAAGAGGTCTTGAGTTTGAGTCCTTTTTCATTAAGTTGTTTTTTGAAAAATTTCATGCAGCGTTAACTTATCACATAACTTTATTGTAAAGTGCATTTCACTTAAATTATCAAAGTTAATCACTATAAAGTAATTTTCATGTTCTTTTTAAACTTAATTTTTGTATGCAACTTTAATTTATAAAGTAACTTCATTGTAAAAGTGATTTTCATTTATTTTATAAAAGTAACTTATTTGTAAAAATGAGATTATAGGCAAAGTTAGAGAAGGAAGGGAAACCATTTTACTCAATAACCTCATTGTGCATCCATCACCACATGGGAAAACCTCTACCTGCCACATGGCACTTTGGTTACCTTTTATGTGTTTTTTAAAAATAACACACTTTGACATCTGAAGTATGTTTTTAGTGCCATTTTTTTTAACTTTGCATTTTTCCGAGAGCTTTCCATCTAGACAATCGACTTCTACTTTTGAAGCCATATTACCTATCATATTTTAATATGAGTAGCCCAAGTGATCTTTTTCTTACTAGTGTAAATTAATTCTCACATAAATCTTGTATGGAGAATGTAATACAAAGCAAAGGACTTTACCATATTACCTTGGGAAAAGAAACTAGCCCCACGGATACCTCAAAGAAAGCCAAATGGGATAATAAAAATGATGAATTATGTGGATTAATCAAAATGTCCATCTCTGGTGATTTACAGTTTCACTTTCAAGGAATTGATAACCCAGATGAAGATTGGGAAAAGTTGGAAACCATATTTGGTAAATACAATGAGATTTGATCCCACTAGCTTGAAAACCAATTAATTTCTTTAAATTCCAATGATTTCTCTTTCATTGAAGATTATCTATCTAAGTTGAAAACACTTAGACTTTTACTTGAAGACTGTAAAATAGAAATGAAGGATGACCAATGTATATATGTTATTCTTGTTAAGCTTGGTAGTGCATATTATGTTTTTGTATCTACTTTTCACTCCACCAAATAAGCTTTAGGAGTTGCTTACAAACCACTCTCTCTTGAATCTTTTTTTGATTCTTTGATTAGAGAGAAAGATAAATTGTTTCATCTTAGAGTGATCAACAATACATGTACATCTAACAAAGCCTTAGTGGCACAATAGAAGGATAAATCCAAGAATCCAAAGAAGCAACATCCTCATAACAACAAGCAAAATAAGGATCATAAACCCTCTAAGACAACTTCTACTCCTAATGGTGATAAAGGACCAAAATAAAAAAACTAAGACTAAGAGACATTGAAATTTTTGTGGGTGAGATAGTCATGTAGAGTCTAAATGTTTTAAGAAGATGGAGGCATTAAGAGGAACAATGAAGAAGCACAACAACTATCTTGGTTCTTCTTTTTCCAACTCTTCTTCTCATGGACATGGAATTTATACTTCCAGTTTTTCCTTCAATGCAACATCTTCTTCTTCTTCTTATTCTAATGAGTGGATTATTGATTATGTTATCATATGGCTACAGAAAAAGCCATTTTTTTGTGCTTAATGAATGTAACACTAGACAAATATTTGTTGACAATGATAGATCTCTCAGTGTTGTAGGGCCTAGAACAATGTAACTAAATGATGGTCATTTTAATGATGTATTATGTGTTCCAATTCTTTCCTACAACCTTCTATCAGTATATAAAATCTCTCATTCAAGTGAAGGTAAAATAATATAGCTTTCACCTCTCCAAATTGTAATCAAGGATTTAAAAATTCCTAAGCATGTCCTAGCAACTAGAATCATTGATGATATGACCAGGTTGTACATATTTGACGACTTTGGATAATCATCTTTTCCATTAGTTTTTATTTCTCATAGTGATGACTTGAGAAAACTTTAGCATGATCAATTTACGTTGGAATACTGANTCAGTATGAGCACTTTTACCACTTTTTAACCATAATACATAAACTTCAACTTAATAAGCAGTATATCATCAATGTATCATCAATATATCATGAGAATATAATCATAAGAAACATCACATCAAATACACAGTACACCAGAATTTGTGTGGAAACCCAAATTGGAGAAAACCACAGAATGATTTCTTATATATCAAAAATTACATTCATTGAAAGCACCAACTTCCCAATTCTCCAGCTGCAACTGGAAGGAGGCACAAACCCCCTGATTTACAGGCACCAACCTGAAGGAAGCTACAACTCCCTAAATTCTCTAGCTCCAACTAGAAGGAGGCTACAACCCCCTGATTCTCAGGCTCCGACCTGAAGGAAGTTCCAACTCCCTGTTTTCTCTAGCACCAATCGGAAGGAGGATACAACCCCCTTTCCTTGCCCCGTCCTGCCACCCTGAAATATAAATGTATACCAATTGTCACTACCATTGTCACTGTCACAATCTCTATCACTACCACTGTCACTCCCTATGTCACATCGGCCTATAACCTCTCAACCTATCATTGTATATGACCTGTCACTATCACTATACCATCAACCTGCTATACCAGAACTTGTTTCATACCATGCATCAATTGTATACTAAAAATGCATCAATCATGTACAATAAGATATGCCAAGTGTAGATACCATAACATCATAAATCATGTACTAGAACAACAACCACATAAAACCAGTACCATATACCATAGCATCAATCATGTATAAACATGTACCATATCATCAAGGAAGATCCTCAAAGAACCAAAGCATGTGCCACATGCATATGCCACCATACATCAAGTGTATACCTCAACCATACATCCACAACTCAAAGATGTACCATATCAGTCATGTCATAACCAGATAAAAGAATATACCTATATCAACCATGTAGCCAAGATGTACCTCAATCACGTGCCAAACCAACCATACCTCAAGCATGTAGCATACCATGACCAAGTAAAACCATCGCAACAAACACATAAGCATACCAATACCTCTGTAGCTGACCCGATACACAATAGATCTGACATGTAAGCTTACTTTTTACTTTTAGGACCTGGTATTAGCATAACCCCCAAATTTGTCTTGTCTCCGAAGCCTAAGACATTTTGTCACACGAGGACTCGTGTGGATATCCATAAGCAACCCGCGGGGGTGCCTCGTGTGACACTAGTGGTCTGACCCGCAGGGGCCAACCAAAATAGGGTTTCTTAAGCAAACTTCTCTCTCCTATGCAACCCCAAAACTCCCACACTCCTCTCTTGTCACTACCTCAGATTTCTTCGTCACTAACTTGTCAAATAGATCACTAGTTCACTAGAAGATGTTCAATAAAATAAGTGAGTGAATGTACTTGTGAATGACTCCTTGAGGTGTATTTATACATTTTCTAAGTAACCTTTCTCCCTAAACTTATGGGCTTCTAGACTTCCTTGTTACAACCACTTTACCCTTTCATTAAAGACTTGTAACCAACTAGGGGATTTTTTACCATTCTTTGGGGCTTCTAACTTCACAAGGCCACAACTCCTTAACCATGAGGAACCACATGGTGTGCCACCTATCACTAGAAACAACATGACAAGTACTATACATATATGGGTTAGTTACCTACATTTACACCATCCTTCATGACCTTTTTCCTTGATCAACTATGGGTTCCATAACCACGCCTTTGGGACTACCTGACTTTATCAAGGGTTGACATAAATGACAACCAATGTTTCAACAATTTAGTCATCTAAACTATCGCTCATTGCAACAGTGATGTAATCAAAATATGGTGGTTGGTATTTTTCTTTTTTCCTATAGAGATGCTATTTGTGTTGGTTGTGTTCTCAACAAACATCGTCGAGACAATTTTGACAAGCATGCCTCTTGGCATGCCTCAATCCCTTTGTAACGTGTTCATAATGATTTGTGTGGTCCATTTCCTTCTCCTTCTTTCTTTGGATTCAAGTAAAACTTAAACTTCATTGATGACTTCTCTAGATGCACTTGGGTTTATTTATTAAAACTTGAGAGTGAATTTTTTAACATGTTTTTGGCCTACAAGGCCCTTGTAGAAAAACAATCTGGACATCAATTGCAGATTCAGTTAAGAAGAGATAACGAAGGTGAATATGTTATCAAAAAAATTACAACTTACTTCACTACATAAGGCATTCAAATGTAACATGTTGTTCCATATACACCAAGAATATGTTATCAAAAAAATTACAACTTACTTCACTACATATAGCATTCAAATGTAACATGTTGTTCCATATACACCAAAACAAAATCGTGTTGTTGAGAGAGAAAGAATTGCACACAAGGAAATGGAAATTTGTATGATCCAATCTAAGGATTGTTGTCATTTTCTAGTGGATGCCATTAAATGGAAATTACAATTAAATCACACTCCACATGTTATGTATTTAGACACTTAAGAGTTAGTTAAGATCAAATTGGTCTAATGTGTCGCTAGGTAAAGTGTTTCTTAGCATGTTTCTTTGGAATGAATTAGTATGCTTTTGTAGTTAGGCAATATGATGGTAATGATATGTTCCTGACATTGATTGATTTGACTACTCATATTCTCCTTTGATCTTAATGGCTACATTGATATGTGGCTTAACAACTGATTGGTCCATGGTCTTCTATTTAAATAGCGTGGAGGGTCATTTGTTGATGATCGGTTTTGAGAAACTCTCTTGTAAATTTTTGTTTTGCATTAATAAATTTCTCCAGTGGCCACATTGGCTAGGCCATGGATGTTTCACACGGTTTTACCATGTAAAAACATTAATGTGTTGATATTTGATCCTGTTGTGTGAGAGTGGTTATCAAGGTGTTCATCCTCTGTTAATACTTGTGTTGTCAAACACCACAAATGATTTAAAAAATATACCATAGAAGCTATTGAGTAATTAAACAAAAATGCGGAGCCACCTCCATGTTTGGTAATGAAGCATGGGCTCACATTTCATTGAGAAAGAAAAAGCATTATAGCCTAAAAGTGAGAAGTGCATTTTTGTTGGATATTTTGAAGAAGTAAAAGTTTATAGACTTATTTAACCTAATTCTAATGAAATTATTATTAAGAGATATGTTAAGTTTGATGAAATCCTCTCGCCTTGTGAGCCTAATTCAATGTTTGTGCCATCTATGGTCAATGAGTCATCTTCGGTGCTTATGCCATATTCTCTTCCAAAATTTTATGTTAGTGATCCTATTATGGTTTCTTCTTCAAATGATGATAGTGAGGATAAAAATACACCTCTTCCTGCTCACCTTCCTCCAATTGGGTCCATTGAACATGAACCTGCACTAGTACTACCACTTCACATGTGGGAAGCAGTGGGTGATCTTACCAATGATCCTATATATTAGTTTCATATGTGTTCATAGTTCCAGGGAGTCCCCTCTCTTTTGGCTCAAGTTTCATATACTTGTGATTGAAAAACATTTGCAAAAGATTTTGGCCATCTATATTGGGACAAAACAATGAATGAATAATATTGTTCCTTAATGATGAATGATACTTGGGATCTTGTACCTCTTCAGAAAGGAAGAAAACTTTCCAGATTTAAATGGGTCTATATAACTAAGTGTGCATCATATGGAAGTGTTGAAAGAAATAAGGCCCAATTAGTTGCCAAAGAATTTTCTAAGGTTGAATGGATTGACTATAATGAAACCTTTTCCCTTATACCTAAAGTAAATTTTGTTTGCCTTGTTCTATACCTTGACGCCTCACATAAATGGAAGTTCCATCAAATGAAACTTAAATATTCCTTATTGCATGGGAGTTGCAAGAAGAAATCCACGTGGAACAACCTCCTTGCTATTGTTGACGCTTGAATCTGTCATGACAGAAACAGAAACTTCACAAGGATACAAATCCTCTTGTTTTTTTTATAGAGGTGGTACTCCTCTTTATTTTATGATATTCTTTGATATTCTAGATTTCCAAAATGATATAGGACTTTTAGAAAGTCCACTACTATATTCAATTAAAGATAAAGATTGCAGAAAATAAAAATATTTTATTTTAAAGAGAATTCCTGAGAGATGACCAGGAACCTCATACATCACACATTTGAAAACATAAGTAAAATTTCCTTACATCCATCATAGCAAAAATAAAGATTTATGATCACACATAAAAATAAAAGAAGATTATTTGTACGCATAAGAGAACTTTAATAGAGTAGACACATGTGGATCTCAAAGGAAGAAAATGATAAACCAATATCAAATATTTTATACTCAAAACTCAGAGTTATAAAACACTATCAAAACTGATTCTGACTTAGTTCTCTTGGGATTTATAAAAAATATTAAATTCTATTACAATTCTTTGAAATTAAAATGTGTTTGTCCAAAGGATTGGGATTAGGGCTCCCGCGGACCATAAAAATAAATATAAACAAGAAATAGAGTGTGAGAGAAGACAATGGCGAAGGCAAAGTAGAAATACCTGGAAAGAAGACAAGGACAAGTTATCAAATTTCGGTTAAACATTTATAATCAAAGAAGCAGAATAACTGGATGAAAAACTGATACGGAAAACAAAATGTGATCAATATAAACTTACTATGATGGTATCTCTCATTTTTTCATTTTCTTGTTGTTTTCCTTTTATTTTCCTCGTTGAAAGTTACAGGAACTGTCTTAATTGTTGCTTCTTGGCCTTCTTTAGTTAATTTATTGATTTCCCTCTTAAGCCAATCTTCAATGTAATTCTTCATTGGCGCAACATTTATTTCATGCCTAATTTTAATATTAAACAATTCACCTTCTAAATCTCCTAGGTCATGAGAAATGTTGTGGATTGAATCCTCAATATCTTGTTTTTTCATAGAACAGTCAATAAGCCAATTATCTATCTCTTCTTCACCATATTCAACTATGCCATTAAATGTCTCAGTCGATGATCCCTTTAGTATCTCCACGTGTTCATCAAATTGGTCCCTTGTCATAAATATTGAATTGAAAAATAATTTAGGAACTTGCACCTCACCAGTGTTTCCTGCTAAATCTATCTATGTGAGCCTTCTGAATAATTCTTCCCTTTTCACTATAGCTTCATTGCATGCTTGGACAATGTTTCTCAAATTCTTGATATTTTCTTTCCAACAGGCATTCAGTTGTTTGATCTGACTTGGAGAAGGCATATATTCTTCTCTCCTCTTCAATTCTATCATGTTTGAGACTTTTATGCCAAATGGTAAAACAACATATGTGTAAAATCCTTCTTCATTCTTAAAATCATATTGGAGGTACTCATGAAATGCATGTTCTCTTGAACCAAAAGAAACAATATTTTTTATACCTCTCAGGCCTCTATTATCAATGACATTCTCTTTTTAATATTTTTCTCAACATAATTTCAAACTAATGTGAGCAAACTTGAAGATCCCTTAAAATTGATACCAGGTGTAGTTGGTCTAATAATTGTCAAAGGATTGGCCGGGATGGGAAGAGGAATCAAGGCAGTGTCCAATTATTTGATCTTCTCTTTCAATGTAACATGTGATTTCTTCCCGCAATGGAAGACATGATGTTTCCCCATAATGACTTTGATCGACTTCTCTTCTTTGAGGTTGATTTACAAATAAAAGAAAAATGAAATCCATGCTTATCTCCACAGCCAGTGTTCTTCGATCCCTAGGTTAGAAGTGACAGTTGTCATCCAACCTACACTAGAGGATCTACGAGCCGCATTTGAGATTACTAAAGGAGCCATATTCATAATATCCCTCAACATTTGGGACATGGCCATGGAAGGATCACCAACCATCTAAATCAATTGATGTTATTCTAGTGGATGAATATTAATTTGATGGTGAGCATATTAGGGGCTATGTTCATTCAAGGCCAAAAAGAAAAATACCACCAACAAAGGAGATTCAGTGTTCTAGTAGATTATATTGGTAAGACCAATAGAAAACCACCAGGAAATAAATTTGTAAAGATCTTGAGCCAAGTGATCCTCCACATGGGAAAGGAAAAATACTTTTGACAATGAAGAAGATCGATGGCCATCCAGATCCCACCTTCCTTGTGCATAACGCATTGAAGACAAAATCAAATTTCTAGAGCTTGAATCACAACTTCAACAAGAAGAAATACAATAAAAGAATAATATTTTGAACTAGTCCTTGTTCAGAAAAAATCTCTTTTTGAATTTGAGAATGATTCCTATCAACAGCCAGCACGTGATCAAATCAGTGATGCCACTTCAAAAGAATATTCAAATGAAGAAGAATATTGGCATAAACAAGTTTTTCTTGCACTTTCCAAGCCCATAATCAGACCTTGGGAAGACATTATCAATGATAAGCATAAAACGGATCTTGGATACAAAATGGTAGTGAACTATCAAATGCCAGATTATTCCAAACCAATCCAATTCCAGAATGTTGGATTCCTTCAAGAAGGTTCATATTCACCTACTCCAATTCAAGAACAGATTTTGAAATTCCAACATTGTCATCGAGTTGGCCATGTGGAAGATCAGTGTTTTGATCTTCATCCTTGTGAGCATTGTGGAAATCATAATCATCCTTTAAATAGACATTTTAAATGCAAAAAATATACAAGAGTAAAGAACCATTATGGGTGGATCACTTCTTGGAAATGGTCATAAGAAGTCAAGAAGATATATCAGTCATACCAACGAATTCATTCTCAAGTATTGAGACATCTTGCAGTGGAAAGATTTGCATCTTCTCACCGTGTGCCTGATAAGGGGAATAACATCAGCTATTGATAGTCAGACTTTAAGTTTTGAAGTCCTATCATTCGAGTAGTAATAAGCGAGCATGATTTGGTCTTTGGTCATCCCAAAACCACCAGATTGGTTTGTGGTTTTCCTTAAACCACCACTTAGCATAATACTTACAACTTTTGCTAGACAATAGTTTGTCATTTTCCTTAAACCACCACTTAGCAGAAGAATTATAGCTTCTGCTAGACAACGGTTTGTGGTTTTCCTTAAACCTCCATTTAGTAGAAGACTTTCAACTTCTTCTAGAAAATGGCTTATGGTCAACTTTAAACAAGCATTTGAGATCACTTCCAATTAGCAGAAGACATTTTCTTCCAGCTTCTACCTAAGTTAGGAAATGTTTGGGGAATCAATGAGCCTTAGAGCCAAGTTCCAAGGTTTTTGGTCTACCTTAAACCACCACCACCATTTAGTAGAAGACATAAGATTTTGCTAGCCATTTGGTTTTTGGTCATCCCAAAACCACCACATTCAGAGAGCACATTGTAGTTGTCCACTTCTAGATTTTTCAGGTCTCTTCTTGGAATCACATACACCCCTTTAAATTAAGGAGGGAATGTTGGAAACCTAATATGTTTAGGGTTAAATTATTTTCTACTATTCACTTGTTAGTGAATATGAAAAGTCACAAGTGATATAAACTATCATTAGAAATCCAAGAGACCTCTTGGAAGACGAATCCAAAGGCCAAGAAATTGTATTTATAGATGTATCATATCAATGAATATACAAACTCGCATTTATCTATATTTGTATGTTCCAACATTTGTGTTTTATTTTTTTATTATAAAATATTTTAACAATATGTTTTACAAGTAGTAATGTACAAGATTATAAATAGTAATGAAATTTGTTTTATTAAAAAAAATCATCTTGTCTACTTAAAGATTGAATGGAAATCACATTTTTCATATACAAATTGCACTTATAAATGTAATATCACATATTTAATGGACATTTCATTTATGATCAAATAACAAATAATCCTCAATCTTACTTTTTCTTCCTTCCTTATTTTAACTTCATACCACCATTCTAGATAAGGTTTCACAGTGAGTTAACCTGATCTAGATTTTATGAGCAGAATGAAATGACTACAGATTATTAACAGGTGCTTAACACAAAATAACAGGGATACAGTAAAATTAGTTTTCTATTCAGTAAGGAAATAAACTGAAACTGTAAAATGCAACGGAAACAAGCTTGCTGGAATGGTGGTGGCTTATTTCTAAAAAGAGATGTGACGGTTGTGCTCATTCGCAAGAAGATGATTACAATGAGGCTATGAAGGAATTTTTTACAATAAAAAGGAATGTGAAAAACCCTAGACATCCAAAAACCTAACCCTAGGATATGAAGCGCCAAAAGTCATGCGGGCCTCGTCTGGGTAAGTTAGTACATCAACTTCTCGGGGTCGTAACTTTTGCATACGATCTCCGTTTTAGGCGTATGACAGCCCGTTGGAAAGGTATCGTTGAGGAAATTCATTTTGGGGGCTCAATAATGCCTTCAACTATCATTGAGAAGCTCAATCCTGAAAAAAAATCATTTAGGCACTCAAAATGGCCCCAGATGTTAAAATTGCTAAAAATAGTAAATTGCCAAAAATGCCAGAAAACTGTTTTGAGCCAGTTGGAAAAGGTGGGTGGCCACTGATATCCACCTGGATCAATAATCCCTCCTTAGGAAGAAATGGTCTCCATTGCATTGAGTTTCCCCATTAGATAAGGAAATTTATGTTGAATTTGGCCCCACGTGAGCCACTTGCCTTGGTGCAGGAGGTTCCCTGCTTTGACGACTCGATAAAGTTGGATCCTTTGTTGTCAATTTCCCTTGATATGTGTGTCCACAATATGATCGTTGGATGCCTATTGTATGCATTCAGGGTTGAGCTCTGTTGGTGTCAGTTGTTCTGCTACGTCTGAGGTGTCCAATAATGGTGGGAAATAAGGGTGAAGGAGATCCACGTTGAACATTGGATGCAGACCAAGGAAAGGAGGAATGTTGAGCTCAAAAGCATTATCCCCCATGGCCTTGGTGATGGTGTACGACCCATAACGGAGTGGGAAAATCTTCTGATGGGGTCCTGTAAGGCGTTCTTTCTGCAAGCGCAACCAGACTTTGTCGCCCACCTGAAACTTATGTGGCCTTAATCTTGTAGACCCTAACAAGATTAAGGCCATGATGGACTGGCCGATTCCCAAAACATTGAAGAATCTCAAGGGATTTTTGGGTTTGACAGGTTACTACCACAAGTTTGTTCGACACTATGGAAGAATAGCAACACCTTTAATGACACTAACTAAGAAGGATGCATTTTCATGGACTCTAGAGGCAACTAAAGCTTTTGAACACCTTAAAGAGGTGATGTGAAAAGCTCCTGTCTTGACCACTCCAGACTTCAAAAAAACCTTTATTGTGGAATGTGATGCCTCAGGAAATGGAATTGGTGTTGTTCTAATGCAAGAAGGAAGGCCCCTGGCTTTTGAAAGTCGACCACTCAAGGGAAAGGACTTACACAAACCCATT
>SNQJ01S0082188.1:0-12247 GCA_010110895.2 Picea sitchensis
AGTCCACCTTACATTGAATGACCTCCACTATTATCACTATGGGCCCTCTGGGCCCCCCTACTACCTCTCTAGCTACCTTACACAAACCCAAGGAAAAAGATAATAATGGGAAGTAGAATGATAATGTTGGAGAGGACAAGAAAGAGAAATGTAAGGTGAAGTTTCCTTGTAAACTTTGTACCGATGACCACCTTACACATTTATGCCCCAAACTTGCGGAGGCTGCGAGGCTTTTAAATATACCACCCACTGTGCTGACGAATCCATTCCCACACAACCAACACTTAGCCTCGAGCTCTTCGAACACCGGAAATGCACCGGGTGGAAGTCAAAACCCACCATTGCAAGATGGAGACTGTGTTTGTATCAATATGGTCAACACAAAAATTGATATAGCCACCCGCTCCCGAGATTATATCTCTTCAAAAGATAGTACCGGCATAGAATCTCCTCCTCCCCCTCTAGAGACGAACCTATAGATTGAGAAAACAGAGCCACCACCTCATATTCCGAAAGGAATACTCAAGCGCTCTACTCACAACCCTAATGCTAGAGCCGCCCATAACTACTTTATTATTGAGGATCTGGGCTAAACCCCTTGCACGATGTCGGCTTTGGAGGTACTCCAGATGTGTCCATCATAGAGGAATGCCTTACTCTCTGCCTTAGGAGCTCTAGAACCTAGTGGCTCGAAAGTTATCAAGTTTGACGTCACGAATGTGAAGCCTCGCTTACCCTACCATGTGTCTTTCCAAATCCATGTGTAGTATTCCAAGTATACTATCAAACGAGAGATCGTTGACGAAGGTGCTGCCACCTGTGTGATGTCCATGGTCTGTTGGAAAGCTCTTGTTTCTCCGACCCTTTTCAAGTTGTCAAACATGTTGACTGCATTTGACGGTCATTTCTTCCACCCTCATGGTATTCTCCCTGTCTTTCCGGTCCAGTTAGGTGGGAAGACAATAGAGGTGGAGGTAGAGGTAGTTGATGCACCTCTTGATTATAACCTGTTACTAGGTCACAATTGGACCTATGATATGGTCGTTCTCGTATCGTCCGTCTTCCGTACACTTTGTTTTCATCATCAAGGGGAGATCATGACTATCGACCATTTATCCTTTGCACACTCTAGGCCTAATGCATCTGTTGGACCATCGATTCCTGTGATTGACAATTCTTAGTCGACAACTGAGAATATCGGTGTCGGAATGTATTCTTCCCTCATGGGAACCTTCAAATTCTCGACACTGATTCACCACGTTTACGCCATGTCTAGTAGGCCTGCTTTAGCAGGGAGGTCCATTCCTTTCCGCCCTTCCTATCTTAATGATCCATGGACCCTACCTTCTCCGACCTCATCGAGTGAAGTTTAGCCACATGCTGGCATGACTATGCCACTATCAGCAGTGGAGATTGCATATCAAGTTGTTCTTGACTCTTTTGCCGATCCCGATCCTATTACATCACAGACAGATGAGGAGGATATTGTTCTTAGGCCTGTATGGGCCACCTCATTGTCTTGTTAGCATGATTGCTTAGATGAGACTTTGCTTTCGGATGAAGCCATCCTTGAAGCCATGAATAGTTCTGAGATACCTTGGGATTATATTCATCATCGATCTTATTTTCTCCCAAGTCTTGAAAGAATCGAGCAAGATGACTTTTGGTCTACCTTGAGTGAGATAGTCGGTCACGCCGTAGTTCCACTTGAGACACACAAAATTTATGCCGAAGGAAATATGGCGAGTATTTATCCTACCGTCTCGATCGATATCTCTCATACCCCTGGCAAGATTGAGAACGTAAATATAGGTGTGGATTGTTCGCCAGAAGAAATTATGAACTACACCGAGCTATTCAAAGAATTTCGAGATGTATTCACTTGGTCATATGAATAGATGCCAGGGATCAACCCTCATATTGTCGAACATGAGATTAGAACTTACCCGGATGCTAAACCTATTCGACAATGTCTTAGAGCTGTAAATCCTAGGAAGGCCCCTGCTATTAAGGCAGAGGTGGAGAAGCTACTTAACGTTGTCTTCATCTACCTATTTCCCTTGACTGAATGGGTATCCAACCCCGTTCCTGTGAACAAAAAGAAAGGAACCATCCATGTGTGTATTTAATTTCGGGACTTGAACAAGGCTTGTCCTAAATATAACTTCCCCACGCCTTTCATTGATCAGATTCTCGATGAGTGTGTAGGAAGTGAGATGTTTTCTTTTATGGACGAACTTTCAGGATATAACCAAATCCAGATCAAACTTGAGGACCAACATAAGACGACATTTATATGTCCTTGGGGTACTTTTGCATACCGAAAAATGCCTTTCGGCCTTAAAAACGCCGGAGAAACCTTCCAACGTGCCATGACTTTCACTTTTCATGATCTCAAGCACATAGTTGAAGCCTACCTTGATGATCTTGCTACTCACTCTCGCAAGAGAGTGGATCATGTTACACACCTTTGACTTGTTTTTGAAAGATGTCGTTACTATAGAATTCGGTTAAACCCTCACAAATGCATATTTTGCGTTAAGTTTGGTCGTCTTTTAGGGTTTTTAGTTTCCGAGACCGGGATCATGGTAGATCCTCTTAAGGTTGAGGAAATACTTCAATTTCCTCCCCCGCACACGATTAGACAACTTCAAGGTTTACAGGGGAAATATAACTTTCTACGTCGATTCATAGTGAATTATTCCAATATCACTAAGGGTTTCATGCGCTTCTTGAAGAAGGACACCCCTTTTATCTCGGATGAGCGAGCTCAGGAGTCTTTCGACGCTTTGAATAAAGCCTTGGTATCAACCCCTCTACTGAAATCCCCTGATTACAGTAGATATTACTTGTTGTATATTGTCATGTCTGAAGAGACGATTGGTATGGTTCTAGTTCAGGAGGATGATGAGCTCCATGAGCACATCATCTACTATCTTAGTCGAAATTTAGTCAATCCTGAGCTTAATTAGTCTCACGTTGAAAATCTAGCTTTGGCTGTTGTTCACGCAATCCAACGTTTACGTCACTATATATTTCTTTGCAAGACTACTGTGGTTGATGATGTCAATCTGTTTCAATATGTCCTTACCAGGCATACCATAGGGGGGAAATATAATAAATGGATTGTCATCTTACAAGAGTTCGATCTCGACTTTGCTTCGGCCAAGTCCAAGAAATTGCTAGTTTTTGCAGAGTTAATATCTGATTTTCCACGATTAGAAGAGGATGTTATCCATGTTGATTCATTTGCGGACGAACACATTTTCCTTGTCTCGTCGTCCGACCCCTGGTATGGAGACATTGTTTTATATCTTCAAACCTTGAAGTTCGCTCAGCATCTCTCATGAGATGATCGACGACGTGTTAGATACTAAGCCAAAAAGTATACCATCATCGGTGACACTTTGTATCACCGAGGAATAAACAATATCTTGTGTCATTGCTTAACTCATGAGGAAGTTGAGTTAGTCCTAAACGATTCCCACAAAGAGGCTTGTGGTGGTCACCTATCCGGGCTTGTGACCAACCAAAAAATCCTACGAGCCATTTATTTATAGCCTACTATATTTAAATATTGTATCGAAGTGGTTAAGAAGTGTCACGCCTTCCATATGTTCACTCAGAAAATGCGCTCTCACCCAACCCCTCTTCACCTAGTCATTATCGTCGGTCTCTTCATCAAGTGGGGGGTAGATTTCGTCGATTGCAACCCAACTTCGGCTGGGGGGAATCAACACATTATTGTGGCCGTCAATTACTTTACTAAGTGGGTCAAGTCCATGCCTACTGTAAAATCCAATGGGAAGATTGCAACCTTCTTCGTGTTCAACCAAATTATTGCCCGGTTCGGTATCCTGAGTGAGATTGTCACTGATCATGGCAGTCACTTTCAGAATGAAATGATGGTAGAACTAGCATCCAAGTTGGTGTTTAGACATGGTCATTCATCTCCTTATTACCCCTAGGCGAATGGACAAGTAGAGGCCGTCAACAAGTCTCTCAAGACCATTTTGCAAAAAACTGTCAATCGGAGTAATTCCAATTGGCACATCATGTTATATCCTGCGCTTTGGGTATACCGAACCTTGGTTAACACTGCCACCAGTTTTTCCCCTTTTCAGTTAGTGCATGGTATGGAGTCAATCCTTCCTATTGAATGCAAAATCCCTTCATTCAAGTTGGTAGTCGAGCTCCTGCCTAACACTTCAGATTTAGAGCGATGCCTTGTGCACCTAGAGAGTCTTGACGGGCAACGTCGGGATGCCTTTACGACTATCGAGGCAAACAAGAAACGTGTCAAATTTCAGTACGACAAGTCTGTCTGTCCCCAATTGTATGCTGAGGGTGACTTGGTCCTCTTGTATGACCAAGCCAAAAAACCACTAGCGATAGGCAAGTTTAAACTCATGTGACATGGTCCTTACATCGTGCGACGTGTTCTAGAAAAAGGATCCTATGAGTTAGAAGATTATGAAGAGAATAAATTGGTTGAGCCCATAAATGGGCTCTACTTGAAAAGGTACTACGCTTGAGCCCTAGTCTTGGGCATAAATATTTGTATACTAATGTAAATTTAGTGTATAGACATCTCCCCTTTTCTTTTATCTTTGGCTTGCTTATTGAGTTTTCCCTTTGTTGGAAAATGTCAATGTAGTGTTCGGTCTACCTAGGATTCACAGACAGAGCCAGTCGTCATATGCAGAACTTGGCTTCTACCACCTAGGTGGTTTACTCACCCGAGGGTCTGCTGGTGTCTTCAAGTGGAATATGCCTAGGGCCATCCACGAATAATGTGACCAAATATAGCGCCGTCATAGAACTTTTGCGCGATGCTATCTCACATGGTATTCTCTCTTTATAAGTTCACCTGGATTCCCAGTTAGTAGTATGTCAATTGAACGACCGTTACCACGTGCGTGATCCTACTTTACTCCGTTGATTCCTACGGGTACGTCTTTTAGAACGACAATTTGATTTTATTACATATTATCACATTCCTAGGAGTTCTAATCATGTATCTGATGCCTACGTTAATCACATTTTAGATTGGAATTTGTCACATTAATAAAGAAAATAAAACCATTAAATCAATGTACACATTGTAAGATATAAGTAAAGTCGAAGATCCTTTTTCATATATTTCAAAATCTGGTGTTTATATTACAAAATTGGGGCTAAAACCCTCAATACACATATATAGCCGGTATACATATCCCACGACATCTAGGCCTGTGGCGTTAGATGTATGTCATGGTAGCAAACCACAGAGTTTGCGAGACGCTGGAAGAGTCATACCCATGCTCTAGGTACACCAACCACCTATCGCTGCATGGCTTCAGGTAGATCCTCTACCTGAACCATAGGAATCCTCTGTGTCAAACGAGATAGGTTGCATTGCACGTTTTGTATAACTATCTCCGCTTCTCCTTCCGCCACTTCATCTCCCCGGTTCCTCCATCTATGTTGAAGGAATCCGTCTGGCCGTCATGGACCCATGTCTGCAATTACACAAGTGTCTAGTTAATATTTAAGAACCATCCAAAAATAAAATATTTTTGTTACTTAAATACAAAAATACAAAAAAATGAAATATTTAAAAACTTGTTACCTATATCACCGTAGGTGTCCCCTGGTGGAAGTGGCATATTTGGATCTCCTCTGAAATTGATCCCTGCATAGGGATAGTCTTCCAGAGCAATGACTTGCCGCCGCCACTAGAAGAAAAAATCATCGTTGTAGGGTGTTGATACCTTACCTCCCCCTTGTTGTCTCACGACCTCGATCCACCGCGCCATGGATTGATCGCGTGGTACTCTAGGAAGGATCTCCACTCTAGGTTCCAGACCTGGAACCCGCTCAAAAAAGAAGCTGCAAAGAATAGAGGCAAACCCGAAGTTTCGCTTACTCCCTTGTTTGCACTCTGTCAATTGAAATTTCATATTGGTCAACAGTGAGGTACACCAGTCATAGACAGTGGGTCTAGCACACTCTACTGCGTAAAACATAAGAGGTATCGATGCTTGATGCAACGAGGCCGAACCTATGATCCTGTTAAGCATGAGCACAATGATCTTCAAACTGAGGTTACTTATTTCCCGGACGGGGACTTGGCTTCCCACCTTGGGAGTCCCTGGTACACAGTGGGCATCGATATACTCCTCTATATTCATCCCACTCCCTACTCCGCATGACTTGAGGTTTACAACCTCCCCTCAGTGTGATAGATTAGTCAAGAAGTAGATGTCCTCTACTTTGATCCTCAATGGTTGTCCATCAAGGATAAATCTTTCGCTATCAGGGTCCCAGTAACCCACCAACATCTCCAACAACCTCACTTGGGCCCTCATTCCTTTGAGAGCCCAAAATTTGTACAAGCCACATATTTTTAGAATCGCTTGAGCCACCGGATCTTGATCCACAATTGCATCTACCTCCTCATGCTCTCGCTCTCTCCATTCCAGGACCATCCTGCAAAAAACAAATCAATTTTTGAGAAAGAACCCCTCTTTTTGGCCATTTACGTACCTATACACGACTTTCTTTACACATAGTCGTGTGTAGGGATTAATACACACTCTCTGTGGTTCACACAGGAGCGTATACCTCGTCGTACACACGACCTAAATGAAGGCAACCCGAGTATACCAAAAATCCTAATTTACGCCCTCAAAAACTATAAAATTGGAACCTAAATAAAAAATGTAATCCATTGAATTTGAAGAGGATGAGATGAAGAGTTACCTGATCTAGACAGTTTGTGGTTTCGTTGCCTCATGCTCCCGCAATCGTCGTTTGAATCTTGGAGGTATTTTGGTCCAAATTGCACTATTTTGGGTAAAAATCAAAATGATACAGTGATTTTTTATTTTATTACTATTTATAAGCTATTTTTACCCACTTTATATAGTTTGATGCTATTTTTCACCTAATGGACTAATTCAAGAGTGGTTTTGAGATGGATTTTGTAGTTTTGACTCAGTTTTCTTGCGGATTTCAACATCATGATTGGTTGGTCGTCACCTCGGGCACGCATTTTCATAACCTAGCATATAGGATAGGTATCCACTCCATCGTGAATTTTTGCATTATCCTTCGACTACTGCTTTTTATGCCTTAGGTACAAACCCATTTGTTGTGACACAGAACCTCCCGTCTGCTATAAACAGTGTCACTAATAAATGGTAGAGACTTACCAAACATGGGCACCCTAGTTAGATCCTCTTTGTCATTTGGTGCCCATGCTGATTTTTTCCTTAGGACCGGGAGTCCATTATAATTCGATACATGACTTTATGATGAGCCTAATTTCTCATTCATGCACATGTGGCCTTATTCCCCGTGGACTCCCAAAAGCGAGTCTTAGTTAATCTCTTTTTCGACTCATCTAAAAAACCGAAAAGATTTCCGAGCGATTTATCCCTTTCACACTCATTAAATTGGATTTGAAAGGTCATGAGTCTTAGTTAAGCTCTTTTCTGACTCGTTATCAAAATTAGAAAAGATCGTCGAGTGAACTTGTCGTTTTCACACTCGTAAATTGGATTTGAAAAGACGTCTATTTGGCACAAGTTTACGCCTTTTTCACACCAAGTAGACTAAAATACATAAAAAATGATTTTTTTTGGCGTTAAGTTGTGATTTCATCTCATGCCCTTGCTTGCAGTATTGAGCCTTTAGTCGGTTCTCGCTTTGCGTTATAAACCGTTGCCTAAGCAATTTTTGCATCCTCAACCAAGCAGAGCCTTATTTATATCCTTTGCAATTTGACACCCTATACCCTGGAGGGAACATCACCCCAAGTGCCCATCTCTTGCATGAATTTCCTTGCATTGAGAATAGGTACGTTCCACTGTTGGAACTAGTTTTGCTTACTTGTGACACTTGTTTCCTCCTCTGTATCATAGCATTCATTTGTTATGAAAAAACAAAAAAGATGGGTGGGAAGGGAGTATTATATTATAATTGGCAGCAGTTGTGTCGCCTTTGAAAAAAGCACAAAGTTATCGAGTCCTCGCGTCATCATAATTTTGGGTTTAGCATGACCTTAGGAAGTTGATCTCGTTACAGAGTTTTCTCTACCAACTGGTTACACTTCCAGTCCCCATAGAGAACATTATCGATGCCTCCTGCATATGATAGTTATATCATTGGGTCCATGCTGTCGAAGTCTACCATATGTCTCATGCTCTTGTTCAAAGGAAGTCTATCAACCTGTGTCGGCCACTCCTCAAAAATATTGACTTTGCATGTCATCCATACCCTCAGTTTGTCTCAGAATCACATGATACTATGGTCTTATTATGCACCTTGGCCCTACTTTCATCATTGGTAGGTCACCTTGAACCCAACAATCGACATTTCATCATTGGTCGTTGACTGGGTGGTTTCCCTTGTGTTCGACGACAAGACATCTATTCACACTTTGGGATTTGTGCAGTGTCTTGGATGCCATTAGCCTTATTGGTGGTTTCCTCGCCTTTGTCAGCAATTTTCATCATTAGATGCTATTCAGAGGGTCTTTTTCATATACCACTTGCATTTGGTACACACGAAAGATGCACAGGGTCGTTGGTTCGTGAACATGTTCTTCGTCCGATCTCCACCAAATCATGAAGCTCCTGCTTTGTTTCTCGTGCTGACTGATGAGAGATGCTTTAATTCTCTCCTTTCAGCGGGTCTCTTTCCATTGACTTCAACGCATTTATTCTGGATATGGGACCTAGAGTTTTATGAGTACCTTGAGGCTTGCAGTCATTAGTGGCAGACTCTATCGCCATTGACTGATGAGAATAGATCAATGTCTCCTTATCAATGGATTCCTCAAGTATTCGACACCGAATCCTTTATTTGCACTTGTGGGAATGTACTCGGTGCCTTGATACCTACTTTCATTATCGGTAGGTTGTCTTGCGTTTGTTAACGATATACCTCAATGACCGATAATCAAACGATGTCTCATTGTGTTTGACCTCAACTCCTGTATTCACATGATGTAGACTTGCACCCTTGGCAGATAGTGTAGAAGACTTGAAGACATCACTATGTGGCTGCATCTTTCCCAAGTTGTTGCTTCCCTTTCATTGGACCAACACCTATTTGACTTTAGTGATCATGGGAGATCAGATTGTACTCCATGGTATATATATATCTTCAGATTGATTTTGAGACTGGTTTCACGGGGTCTTGTTCATGACTATGACATCTTTTGGCATATAACCGCATTTGTATTTTCCTATTCATGGCCATAGAAACTTATTTGGTATATTTTCCACATGGATCTACATTGTATTCTTGGCAGCCATGTATGCAAAGTCAGTGAAAAATGTAATGAGCAATCGAGTTCGTCCAGCTGGTTCTCTACCACTCCACTCCTGGGTTATTTATAATGTATTTCGGCCATCGCAGATACTCCTCTGATCTCACACATTAGGAGGCATCTGTTATAGCAATATTTGCCTCACCATTTCTATCTTGCACAGAGGGCCTTTTTTCATTTCCCTGTGCAGACTTGTCATCCCTTTTTGATGAATCCAAAGCCAAAAAAACACATTTTCCCACATATACGCGCCCTATCTACTATACATCATGCGTATACACAGGCTGCTCCACTACAACTCACGTACATAGGGATTTGTGCCAGAAAATACGAAAATGGAGTTGGGTTTCCATGTCACGATAGGAGATCTCTGATCCTTGGCCTTCCACATACTGGAAACGTTCTGACTTGACCCTTTAGTTGAATTTTGAAGACTATAAAAGCACAATTCCAAGCTATGGAAAAGAGGAGAAAGCATTCAACTTTGAGAGCAAAGTTACTCTGGAGAAATTACTTCATATTGAGTCTGCATCCCTTTGTCCCTCAAGTCTAAACACAATGTTCAGTGCCCAAGCTCTTTCCCTATTGTTGAGAGGACCTCATTGTCTCTCTCCTATGAGCTTGCCTTTGGTGGAGGATTGAAGTGGTGGAGGCCTAGTTGGAAGGAACTTGGTTTCTTGGTTTCGAACCGTGCCGACACAGAAGTTTGTAATGTTGTCACTTCTGCTGATCAATTATTAATAGAAATACTCCTTTCCTATCCTATTGGTATCGTGCAAATATATGATTATTATCCATGGGCATGTTTGTAATTTTTATTAATAGATTATGTTATCTAATGTGCTAACCCCTTTATATTATCACTATGTACTTGCTCTGCTTATTTGTTGAGAATTTTTTGCAGGTATAAAGCTTTGGGTCGAAGTACTCAACAATGGAACATCATCGAACGTTGGATTGAGGTAGGCCTCTTTCTTATCTTGCACATTAGTTTATATAGCATACAATGGAATTGAGTTGATTTCTGCAGTCATACCTGTCTGTTGTGGTTTACCCTTGGCCATAGAGAGTTTTTCCCTCATAACAATTGGTGTTATCCCCACTTTTGAAAATACAAATAATGAGGCTTTGAGTCCAGGGTTAAGGAAAAATGTCCTTAACAACTAAGTTGAAGAGCTTGTGAATGTAAGGGATGAGGATAGGCCATCGAATTTTTAAGATATATGCTTGGTAGCCTTTGATGTCCTTATCTTTCTCTTTTGCGAGCCACTTAACCCAAAACTCTAAGAAAAAAACTTCTTGCTTTGTAAAAAGACACTAAATAGTATCCACAACATTAAGGTACTTGTACAATATTTTAAGGTATGAATTCCAGTCCCTCAAAAGAATTATATTATTTTCTTAGGTTTTACAAGTTAAAATTTACAAACCTTTCATTAAAATAAGTCCAAAAATAATTTTTATAAATTCTACCTATAACTACAATATAATGTAGAAAAAAAATCAATGTATCTTATCAAATTCCTAGAACGTGTGTGCACTAAAGCATGTGCGCGTTCTAGGAATGCGTGTGTGTTCCTGCTGAGCATAAACGACCAACAACTACAACTCATTCAAGTCCTAGGAGCGTGTGGATGCTCTTAATGCAACAACTATAACATTTAATATAGACCAAACATCTTTATGAATAAATATGTATAGGGGTATGGGGACAAATAAGTCCTAATGGGTTATGATTGAAAGTGTTTTCAAGGATAGAGCGATGGTTAGAGCACCAATATGTGGGTGCAAGGGTTGTACACAAGGTATGTGCATAGTGCACTCAGGGCTTGAGTGTAGAGAGGGTTAAGGATTGAGTATAAGTTATTCCTAAGATTAGATGGATCTAAGGGGGTATATGTCATGGTCTACGTCAAGCTCTAGGTCAATGTCTAAATCTAGATCTAAATCTATGTTGTGGTCTAGGTCATGGTCTACGTCAAGCTCTGGGTCATGGTCTAAATCTAGCTCTAGCTCTATGTCGTGGTCTAGGTCATGGTCTAGGTCTATGTCATGATATATGCCATGGTCATCGTATAGGTCTAGGTTATGCTCCAGGTCTTGCCATNCTCTAGATCTAGCTCTATGTTGTAGTCTAGTTTATGGTCTACATCAAGATCTAGGTCATCATCTAAATCTAGCTCTAGCTCTATGTCGTGGTCTAGGTCATGGTCTACATCATGGTCATCGTATAGGTCTAGGTAATGCTCTAGGTCTTGTTATGTCTAGGCTTATGTCTAGGTCTTGACATGTCTAGGTCAAGGCCATTTCTTTCCTTGCGATGTAGGGAGGGGGGATGCAAAGAGAGGAAGAAATAGAGTGTGAGAGGGAGAAAACAAAAGAAAAAGAGAGTGAGGGATAGGGAAACAGAGAGGGTGGGTAGAGAGTGAGAGGAAAGAGGGTTAGATAGATGAAAAGAGAGAAAGGTGAGGACAGTGGGGAGAGAGGGGGATATAGGGAGTGAAAGAGCAGGGGTTAGATGAAAGAGGTAAAGATAGTCACAATTTGTTAAAACTGTGACAATTAATTTCAAATTAATTGTCACAATTTTTCTAACTTCTTATTCAACAAAATTATTATGGTAGTTTTTTTTTTAAACTTTTTTAAATATAATTTTTTTTTAAAGAAATATATATATATAATTAATTTTTGAAGGTTTAATAAGTCAAGTTTCATTTGAATGTCCTTATTTCATATTATTTTATTAATTACGTACAAATTTATTTCATTTTATAAAATTTTGATAATTAAATTTATTTAATTATAAAAAAAAATATTTTAATTTTAAAATTTTGGATTCTAAGGTTTTAAGTTTTTCCAAGTGTAATAGATTGATATTGAAAATTACCAACTTTACTATACTAAGTTATTAATGTGTTAATTTATTTA
>SNQJ01S0082188.1:12277-55161 GCA_010110895.2 Picea sitchensis
TTTATATAATAAAAAATAAATCTATAATAATCTATACCATTTTAATTTTTAAAAAATAAAATTTTAAAGAATTATAAGTAATTACTTACTTTCTTAAAGTTGAATAGACAAATAATTTTAGTGGACGTTAATCATCATCATCATCAATTAAAATAAATTTAAATTTTCTTTTACAAATTTGATATATAATTGCAATCATTATACATCCTTATTCATCTCTACATTCTCAAGAAAAAAATAAATAAATGTGTATGTATTCACATCTTCATCTTTACGAAAGTAGTGTGTCCATACTCACATCTTCGTCTCTACGAAAGCAGGTGGTAAAAGATAAAAATATCTTCATCTCTAAGAAAGTAGGGTAAAACATTACATTTTAATAAAAAAATATTTTTATAAAAATAAATATAAAATATATTTAAAAATTTTATATTAAAATTTATAAAAAATAAATAAATTTAAATTTTCAAATTTAAATTAATTTTTATATTTTCTTTACAATTTTTTTCTCAAACACTTTGAGAATACTTTTAAAGTTTTATAAAAATAAATATAAAATATATTTTAAAATTTTATATTAAAATTTATAAAAAATAAATAAATTTAAATTAATTTTTATATCTCCTTTACAAATATTTTCTCAAAACACTTTTTCCGTACTTTTAAAGTTTAATAAACACATTTAGTATGTGTTTTATTTAATTTATATTTTAAATAGATTAAACAATATATTAATATACTTTTAAAGTTTAATAAACACATTTAGTATGTGTTTTATTTAATTTATATTTTAAATAGATTAAACAATATATTAATATATTAATATCTAAATTAATTGATAAATATTAGTTAATAAATTATTGAAATTTATATTTCATATGTTATTGTTAACACATTATTTTAATATTTAAATTGATCACATTTATGTTGTATAGGCTTTTTGGATAAATATTGTGTAAGAGGTTTTTAAAAGTCCAACCTTTAGACTGGACACTCCACCCATCATAAATACACGATATTTATTCAGAAAACTCATGCATTATGAGTGTGGAAAAATGCACACTCAAACACATTTATGTTATTTTATTTTAATATGTTTTTAGTCATTATAATGCAAATTTTATTTATGTGCTTGAAAATGTTTCCTAAATCACCATAGTTTAGATGAGTTAAAAGGTTAGGAAGGTTGGTATTGTAGCAAATATTTTGAAATTGAGAACTAATGTAAGTACTCCAGACATTTTAAGAGAAAATGATTTTCATCTTCAATAGTTTTTTAAGAGAAAATGATTTTCATCTTCAACCATTTTTTTAAGAGAAAATGATTTTCACCTTCAACCATTTAAGAACGATGACAAATTCTTATGACCCATGAAATTTTAGGAATTGTCCAACCCCTTATTTCAGTATAGAGCTCGTGAAGTTTGTTCTAATTTTAGCAATATTGATTTTCTTCTTCACTCTATTTAAATAGATATATACTTTTGATATTCTAGATTAGGGTTCATCACCTCCTTGTGGTATCTTAATTTTCTCTTATATCCTCTAATTCTTTATCACACCACAATTTCTCCTTAAATTTAGATGTAATAAGTCACATCTCCCTCGATACCCCGATGATTCAACCAAGACTTGACATCTTTATGTCAACCTTGCTTGAGTTGTAGGTGGTTTAGACTAGAGTTTGAGAAAACCTTAGGAAGCCTCTTGTCTTCCATGTTGTTTATCGTGTTCTTGTACATTAAGTACCTAGTCACAACCATTCTCTCAATGGGGAATGACTTGCTTCTATGAGGAGGATAAGATAGAGTGTATTTCCTTTAATTTTAACATTACAAGTTATAAAGTTCTTTTTTATTTTCTCTATCTTTCTCCACAGTTTTGTAGAGATGTCACAACCTCAAAATTCACAACCATGTAAGATAATGAGAGTAAAAAGAGTCTCAAATAGGAGTTTCTTCTTATCCCAAACCCACAGGTCCATTGATTTACAACTATTTTCAAGTCCGCAATAAGATTTCCACTCACCATTTATTATTTTCTCAATCCTATAGTTCCAATTAATCTTGTGATGATGATCGATTTCAATGCATTTGTATGAAGTCACTTCATTCATGTTGTTATTTTCATAAATCAAATTAGTATAAGTAATATTTTTGGATTTGATTGCTATAATCTTTGTCGTGTCAGTATTAACGGTCATAACCATACTAGAGCAAAAATCCTTGAGAATGTTTTAGTTGCTTGTCAAGATCATAGGAACTCCTTTCCATCTAAGCAATATCGTCAACATATAGAAGAAGGATGATGAAAATTCCAGTGTGAGTCATGTTGATACATCATATTGATTCCAAATAACCCTCTAACTTGCCAATGTATATGCCAAAAAAGGTAGGGGAAAGAAGCAACCTTGCTTAACTCCTATATCACAATTAATTTATTCCAACTAGCCCTCAATATTCTTAAAATTGGAAAATAATGTCCCCATAAAACCTTATCGCAATATCTCTCAACTCGAAAGGAAATTTTATCTCTTCTAATCTGCTCCAAAGGTTAGTTCTAGTCACTGTGTCAAATGATTTTCTAAAGTCAATGAAACAACATAGGAGATTGGTTTTATTATTGTGACACTTCTCTTCAATGATCCTAAGTGTAACAAGGTGGTCCACATTTGAATGATAGCCTCATAAATATGAATTAGCCTTTAGCTCTTTTTCCATGCCTTTCTAGCCATATGTCAATATTATTTTTCAGAATAATTTCAGATAAATCAACTAAAATAGGGCTAATCATAATGGTGTTATAATTAGAGGGATTGTTGTTATCCCCACTTTTGAAAATATGAATAATGAGGCTTTGAGTCTAGGGTTTAGGAAAATTGTTCTTAACAACTAATTTGAAGAGCTTATGAATGTAAGGGATGAGGATAGGCCCTCGATTTTTTAAGATATATGCTTGGTAGCCTTTTATGTCCTTAGCTTTCTCTTTTGTGAGCCACTTAACTCCAAAATATAAGAAAAAAACTTGTTTCTTTGTAAAAAGGAATTGAATAGTATACACGACATTAAGGTACTTTTAAAACATTTTAAGGTAGGAATTCCAGTCCCTCAAAAGAATTATATTACTTTCTTTAGTTTTATAAGTTAAAATTTACAAACCTTTCATTAAAATAAGTCCAAAAATATTTTTTATAAATTCTACCTATAACTATAATATAGTGTAGAAAAGAAACGTATTTTATCAAATTCTTAATTTTTATTTATTTATAAAATAAATATAAAATGTATTTTAATATTCTTTTTTTATATTTTATATTAAAAGCTAAATATTTATCAAAATAAATATTGTGTATATGACAACAATATTTTAGAAGAAGTGCCTTGGTACAAGTATCTTGGAATTGATATTCATCACAAGTTCAATTGGAACTATAACATTGAGAAAAGGATAAATGGAGGGTGGAAAACTTATTATGGACTTGAAAATAATTCTAAATTAGTAGACCATTGACTATGGGCTAAGAAAAATTTACTCTTTGAGACTCTTGTCACTCATGTTATCTTATATGGATGTGAAGCTTGGGGATGGAGTATCTCTAGAGAATCTTGGAAAAGATAGAGAAGATAAAAAATAATTTTATAACTTATAATCTCAAAATCAAGGGCAATACACCCTATCTTATCCTCCTCATCGAAGCCAAACTTTCCCCAATTGAGAGCACAACTATGATTAGGTACTTAATGTACAAGAACAATATAAACACCATGGATAACAAGAGGCTCTCGAAAATTGCTTCAGAATCTAGCCAAAATCACCAACGACTCAAGTGGGAATGACATAATGATGTCAAGTCTTGGCTAAATAATTGGGGAATAAAAGAAGAAGTTATTCTGGAAAATACAGTTGATATTAAAAATATTGTCCAAGCTAAATTTAAGGATAATCTATAGTGTGATAAATAATTAGAGGATAAAAGAAAATTAAGATATTATAATGAGGTGGTTAACCCTAATCTTGAAGATCAAAAATATCTTTCTGCATAAAGAAGAGAATCAATATTGCTAAAATAAGAACTAATTCTCATGAGTTGCATAATGAAACTAGGCGTTAGGAAACCCCCAAAACACCATGGCAAGAAAGAATATGTCACCTTTGTGACACCAAGAGGGTTGAAGATGAAAAACAATTTCTCCTAGAATACCCAAATTAGATCCCAATTTCAAAATATTAAAGAAATATAAGTAATATATTACTTTTCTTAAGGTTTGATAGAACAATTTTGGTCTCAGTAGACATTAACCATCATCATCATCATCATAAATTAAAAAAAATTATATAAACTAATCATTTACGAACTTTAATTAAAGTAAATTCAAGATTCCATTTTTATATATTCTACATTTTTACAATCTTGATATGAGAAAAATATTAATGAACTCTCATACTTTCTCTCTATATAATTATTTTATATTTTTAAAATTTATTTTTTAAATATATTTAATAGTGTATTAATATTTAAATTAGTTTATAAATATTAAATAATATTTTGTATATATTATTGTGTTATATTATATACATCATTTTATTAATTAAAATTAAAATTTATTATATATATTTTTATTTGAATTCCATTTTCATGATAAAAATGATAGTTAATGTTTACTGAGATCAACTTTAATTTATCCATTTTTTTTTGTTTGCTAGTTTGTCCGTGACCTGTGGGACTAGCTTGTGGCTGAGAAATCGCGAATCAGGGGCATCTAAGTCGTCAAAATCACCCGGGGATCGCACCCGGCCTGAGCCACACCAACCCTTAACATGGCTAGATTTTTTGTCCCTGCAGGTTTCGAACCGGTGACTTTAACATCACATAGTGCATTAGCAACACACTCCCTCACCAAGTGTCCTACACCTCAAGGACAATTTATCCAATTTTTTAAACAATGAAAAATTATTTGTTTTTTTTTAGAATTTTATTTTTTATTCAAAAAGTTTTAATAGAGGCATTCCTAAATCATCATTAGTTTGTTGAGTTAAAAGGTTAGGAAGGTTGGTACTATAAAAAATAATTTTTAAATTGAGATTTAATATAAGGTAAAAAATTGTTTGGTTTGTTTTAGAATTTATTTTTGTATTCAAATAGATTTAATAGAAGTCTTCCTCCATCACCATAGCTTTCATGAGTTAAAAGGTTAGGTCGGTATTGTAACAAATATTTTTAAATTGAGATTTAATGCCCACTACATTTTAAGAAAAAATGTTTTTCATCTTCAACCCTCTTAGTGTCACAAAGATGACAAATTCTATTGACCCATAACTTTCTATTGACCCATGACGTTTTAGAAATTGTAATGGAACATCTTGCATCACTATAGAATTAGAGAGTTTGTTTTTGTTTTAATAATGCTAATTTTCTTTTCTATGTTAGTTAAAGCAGAGATATGCATTTGATGTAATTTAGTATTTTTAATATTATTGTTATTTTGTAGAGTGATCTCTTCCTTGATTCCCCAATTATCTAGCCATGAATTGACATCCTTATGCTAACCACACTTGAGTAGCATGCGGTTTTGATTGGAGTTTGAATCAATCTTAAGAAGTCTCTTGTATCCCATGTTGTTTAGCTTATTCTTGTACATTTGTACCTAGTCGAAGCCATGCTCTCAAGGGAGGTTTTGATTGGAGTTTGAAACAATCTTAAGAAGCCTCTTGTATCTCATATTGTTTATCTAATTATGTACCTAATAATTGTCATGCTTTCAATGAAAAGATAGGATAAGGTGTATTACCTTGAATTTTAAGATGATACACTATATGAGTATAAATTATTTTTAATCTTATCCTTAATTTTTATATATTTTTAAAATTCTTTAAATTTTATTTATTTCACATTTAAAAAATTTTATTAAAAATAAAATAAAAGTATTAAAATAAATTTACATATTGAAAAATAAATTTATAAATTAGTTTCATTTACAAAAACTTAATTAAATGATCTAAATTTTACTTTTATAAGTTACACTAATCAACTACTTGGGGCCTGAGCTACACTCACTCTGGCTTCCATACTTAATATTTTGGATCTATAAGTTTTGGGTGACTCCAGAATTATCATAGACTGGCTTAACAACAAAGGCAAGTTACAAGTCATTTCCCTGGAATGCTGGAAAGATAGAATCTCCAAACTCATCAAAAGCTTTACATAGATCAATTTCACTCATATTTACCGAGAATTAAATGAGGAGGTTGATCTTCTTTCCAAACGTGCACTACAAGAATAGGCGGGGAAACTGACTTTCTACCAGTGGAAAGATAGCCATGTGGGGCCGACACAACATTTATATCTACGGGGCCGACACAACATTTATATCTATTTGTTATCATAGATACAATACCAAGTCTTTTTTTGGTATTTTGATCAGAATATCGATATTATCTTGTCTATAGTTTTTGTAAAAGTCTTTATAGTCAGAGATCAAAATTACTGAAGCATTATCTCTCAGTTGTCTATCATGTATTTTTGGCCATATTATCATGTAATTCAAAGTTACACTAATCAAAACAAGTGTTACTATTTATTTATAGAAAACAATTTTGGTTTATCAAATCTTAAGATAAATGATAAGAAATTAATTGATTTTATTTAACATTTTATTTTTAAGAGAAAATGTTTTTCATCCTCCACCTTCTTAGTATAAAAAACATGACAAATTCTTTCATCCCATTACATACAATGTTCATGGTTTCTTCTTTGAGATAGCTATATAAAAATGATTATTTTGATCTTTTTGGTTGGGGTTAATGAGCTCTTTACATTCCCTTAATTTTATTTTACCTTTTATTTATTTCTTTGTTGCAACATAATTTCTTCTTAAATTTAGATGTGATAATATTTTTAATGATGATATGGGGACTATCTACTCTATTCTCCAATGGTTTAGCTAAGAATTAGTATTTTTATGTTAACTCCTCTAAAAACCTATATAGAATTCAAACAATCTTTAAAAACTTCTTATATTTCATATTAACCAATATATTTATGCACATTAAGTAGCTAATCATAACTATACTCTTAATAAGTGAAAAATTAAATTTTATAAAAAAAAATAAATATAATATATTACTTTTTAATTTTAAAATCATAAATTTTAAAAACATTTTAAAATTTTCTCTTTTCAATAATTTTTTTTTAAATACTATCACAAGAAACTTCATATCCATATAATATACCTCATTATAATTTTTCACCTTTATCAAATACTCTATCCTACCATGCTTTATTTTCAAAAGGCGCGCGCTAAAAGCTCAAATTCCAGTCGAAATTGCATTTGCAGTAATTAAAAACTTTACAACGATTTAAAACGCCGAAGCAATTTAAATTACTATAGCATTTTAAAAGCGTATGGCATTTTAAAACATAATAGCATTTTAAAAATAGGGATACAGGGAACGTGATATTGATTGTGCCATGGTATAAGGACAAACATTCAAGGTACTAGGTTATATAACATTTATCTTTCGCCATGGTGAGCTAAGTACGAGGGTAAGGTTACCATTTCATGACTTTTGAATGAAATATTGTGGTTTCTAACATTATGGATGGTTATTGAGGCCTAGGGCATGGTCAAAGGTTTTCGGCTATATAAATAGGGTCTATTTTTGAGTGGGTAAGGTCAGGATACAAGTTTTGTATAATGATTTTTTGGTCTATGAGCAAGATAGCCTAACCATTTCAAGGTTTAACACAATATAGATGGTTCTAAGGAAAAAAGATAGGGTCTTAGGCCATTACATTTGTCTTCTAGGCTAATGGGCCATGTGTGAGGTCAAAGGCCTTCATAACCTTGTATAAAGAATTTTTCACTAGCAAGTGTATTATATTGATGCATTTATGGTTGATAAATGGTTCGATATTTATGCTAATATTGGTGAAATGGCTATGTAGAGTATATTGGATTATATATTTAGTAATTAAACATACTTTTATTTTTGTGTGTAATATTGAAAAAAGCTTGGGGTTTTCATTGTGTTTGTCTATTTAATTAGTATGATTGGTGATGATAATTGGTTTAGATGTTGATCTATAAACAAGGGTCTTATATCCCACTCGTTTCACCAACATGGTTCCTCTGCTGAAATTAAGTTTTGGTCTTTATCTCAGTCTCGTACATAGATCTCTATCTTGTGAAAGGATTCCTCTTGGGAGTAACCTACACGCACCAACTACTAACAACATAATAACAATCAAGACAATAAAAATCAAGACTCTGAAATATACTATGACACTAAGGACTCTATATAGCTTGCTTTAGAAAGGTACTGGCCAAGCAAGGATGTGGCTTCAGGAATCTTGTTCTATATTCATGTTGTATGATGTTGAATGCTCTGTTTCCAGAATTTATCTCTTAAGAGCTTCTCAACTCAATGGAATTTTGAGTGCAACTTCCCTACTCCTTATTCTTCAATGGCATGTAAGGATGGGTTTGTTGGTTAACTTTGTAAGGCTTACATGGCTTCTATGCTTAATTCAACCTCTTTGATTGATGGGCGGTAGACGAGGAGAATTATTTATGATCCTAAAGGAATAGAAAGAACTTCATTTACATGGGGATTGGGCTGATCTACTGATAATCAGGATGAGGCAATGGAACTATACATGGGATTGAAATTAATCAACTATGGATAGTGCAAGGAGGCAGTAGTAATAGGAGATTCATAACTTATAATAAAGGGAGCAAGGAAACAACTCAGACATGGCCAGAATAATATTGTGAGAGCAATCCAAATAATATCAAAGGAAGAAAAGAGATTCAAGGAGGTGGAATACTATCACGTACTAAGGAATCTAAACTGAAGAAAAGACACTTTGGCCAAGGAAGCTTGTGGCTTAAACCAAGGTATTCTAAAGGAAAATCACATTCTCAAAATTAAATATCTTCCTTAAAATTAATGTTTATAATTTTTTTTTTGGGTGGAATCCCATTTCCACTAAATGCATTTTCGAGAACTTCCAAGTACCATAGCAAGAACAAGTGTCATTTCCTAAAGTCATGACTTTGCATGGAGTTCTACTTATATAATCCCACACATTCCTCTAGCTCATCACTTGGATGAATCACAAGTGTACTTTTTACCCGTCCCTCCATTTAATCATTAGCGCAGGTGGGATATTTCTCCCCCATTTTCATATCGTAGCTTCCGAGGATTATTTCTATGGCTTCAGTGATGGTGTATATTGTGTGTATCTCCCCCTGGATGCTCATCAATTTTTTTTGCGCATACCTCGCTAAGATTTTGAACAGTGCCATCGTGATCTTTGGGATCATAAGTCTCTTCTCTAGGTTGGTTTTTTCTCTCACTCCCTCTGGTATTTATTTTGGTGCATTAATATACATTCAGGGTGGATTTTGGATTCTCAGACAAAGCTCGGGATGAATTTTATTCTAGAAAGGAAATGAATACAATGTGGCATGGTAACAAGAAAACCTGCCTATAGTTCATGATCCATAAACGATATCCCTATGGCCCATTCATCTCACCAACATGGATACTTTGTGGACTTTAATTTTTTTCTCTATCTCAATCTAAGATAGAGTGCTCTATTCTCATAAAGGACACTAAGCCTTTGTTTTATTTTCCATGTACAAGGATCTCTCTTCTCTTGGATTCTAAGTTTTTTCTTGGTTAAAACCTACACACAAAAACCACTATACAACGTGATAAAAAAATGTATCCTATTGTCCAATATGCCAATCAACATGGAGGTCTACCTTTATGATCAATCCAATCTAAGTGTAACTAAGTTTTGTAGAAAACAACTTTCATAGACTTTACATAATTTCGACAACAATAGTTTCCATAGCATTAGATTTCGTAGCTTTTATGAAGCTTTAGTTTCTGTATCTTTAGCTTTCGCAGCTATACCTTGGTGGAGAGAGTTCTTATGAAGTCAGGATGCCAAACTATAGGGAAATGACCCAACAAAGTAGGACTAGTTGGTAAAAATAACACTATTAGACATCTAATGATAAATAACGCTAAACCCGAAAACTAAGTCAACCAATAGTAAGTGAAATGTTTCATGGGTGGATTTAATGGCTTAGCACTAGGCAGAAACACCAAAAGGTTGAATTGAGTCACTTAACAGTGAAGAAATACATCCATGGGTGATTTCAGGCACTTAGCAAGAGAGACAAATGTCCAAGGACGAATTTAGATTCTTAGAAATGAAAAAAAAAACCAACCTTGAATCTATAAATTCTCCCAATCAGTAAACAACATGCCCAGGTAGTAGGTAAAATGCTTAGAAAGTAGTTCTTGGCATGTATAAATTGTGTGCAACCCATATGTCTTGTGGGTGAGAAGCAAACTCCTAGGTAGAAGTGAACTCACCTAGGTATAGAGAAAACGTCTCAGACAAACAATAAATCACCCAAGCAAAGAGGAATTCAACCATCAGGAAAATTAAACACCTAGCAGAGGGGGAGATGACTCAACATATTTGGAATGATCTTCTACATCATTGTACCACTTGTACAACCTATGTACATAATCGTACAACCCATGGGTGAGAAATAACGTAGCCAACAAGCAAAGTAATTTCAGGGATGAAAGGGTTGCAATTTATGTGAGTGGAAAACACAACTAGCAAGGAAACACAACTTGTGGGTGAGTGAGCGGTTGTGGAAGAGAGAGAAATCCTCCAACAACTCTTAGAATACCAATTTAGCAACCCCACATTATTTGCAACAACTCTGTAATGACAACCATTGATCTTATGGGTCCATTGAATGGACGAACAAATTTCATATCCTTTACATAATTTCCACAACAATAGTTTCCATAGCATTAGATTTTGTAGCTTTTATGAAGCTTTAGTTTCTGTAGCTTTAGCTTTTGCAGCTATACCTTGGTGGAGAGAGTTCTTATGAAGTCAGGATGCCAAACTATAGGGAAATGACCCAACAAAGTAGGACTAGTTGGTAAAAATAACACTATTAGACATCTAATGATAAATAACGCTAAGCCCAAAAACTAAGTCAACCAACAATAAATGAAATGTTTCATGGGTGGATTTAATGGCTTAGCACTAGGCAGAAACACCCAAAGGTTGAATTGAGTCACTTAACAATGGAGAAATACATCCATGGGTGATTTTAGGCACTTAGCAAGAGAGAAAAATGTCCAAGGATGAATTTAGATGCTTAGAAATGAAAAAAAAAACTGACCTTGAATCTATGAATTCTCCCAATCAGTAAACAACATGCCCAGGTAGTAGGTAAAATGCTTAGAAAGTAGTTCTTGGCATGTATAAATTGTGTGCAACCCATATGTCTTATGGGTGAGAAACAAACTCCTAGGTAGAAGTGAACTCGCCTAGGTATAGAGAAAACGTCTCAAACAAATAATAAATCACCCAAGCAAAGAGGAAATCAACCATCATGAAAAATAAACACCTAACAGAGGGGGAGATGACTCAACATATTTGGAATGATCTTCTACATCATTGTACCACTTGTACAACCTCTGTACAAAATCATACAACTCATGGGTGAGAAATAACGTAGCCAACAAGCAAAGTAATCTCAGGGATGAAAGGGTGGCAATTTGTGTGAGTGGAAAACACAACTAGCAAGGAAACACAACTTGTGGGTGACTGAGTGGTTGTGGAAGAGAGAGAAATCCTCCAACAACTCTTAGAATACCAATTTAGCAACCCCACATTATTTGCAATAGCTCTGGAATGACAACCATTGATCTTATGGCTCCATTGAATGGACGAACATCATCACAGAGTCGTTGGATTCCACATAAAATGAATGGGAAAATGATTTATGAGTGATGTTAGAATAAATACATCATAATTTTCTTCCTTTCCCTTAGGGATTCAACTACAAGCAACATTAAAAATCATGCAAATCCATACAAATATCAACAATGAAACAAGCAACAAAATATGCCCAACACAATGAATGCACATAGATTTCTCTTCACAAACATAGAGAAATATCCAAGAATTCATACAATTAGCTAAACACACCATAAGACAAATATTTACCCTAGAACCCAAATGGAAAAACCAACTTTGAATGGGGCTCAATATTTCATTTTTCTATCTCTGGTTACAATGCATTCTTAGCTTGTTCTACATTTTCCTCCCCTTGTCCAAAATCCCTTTGAGAGTGAAATTGATGAGAGAAAATAGGGAGATTTGGGGCTATTAACACATAGAGTTATAAGGGTCAAAAAATCATTTCAGTTATATTTTTTGAGTCATAGGTTTATAGTGTTGAAATTACTAAGACAACTGAGACGGGGGGGGGGAGGTGAATCAGTTGTCACTGTGCTTAAATTTTTTTATGCCTATTAAAACATTATTAATCTTCTCCAAGTGATCATCAAGATTATGTAAGTCATGAACAACATAAATAGTCAACATCAATCACACATATAATATACACAAAGACAAATATTCATGAGGAAACCCATAAAGGGAGAAAACCTCTTCTTCTTCGAATGATAGGCAATCTTTTTATGTTCTGTACATCATCTATCTTTGAGCACCAATTCAATGTGAGGCTACCACCTCTGTTTTACAAGATGCAACTTGCTGAGAGCACCAACTCTCTGGTTTCTCTAGCACCCATTAGAAGGAAGAACCAACTCCCCGAGTGTTCCAACACCAACTAGATGGAATATTCAACTTCCTGTCACACAGGCACCAACCTGTATAACAGAGAACAATAGTTCTCCCTTGCACCACCCTACCACCTTGGTTTTTCTGGCTGCAACCAGATGGAAGCTACAACTCCTTCTGTTCAATCACCCACTTGAAAATATGAGGACAACAATCCTCCCTAGAACCACCCTACCACCCTGAAATATACATCTTTGCTTGCTGAAATTTATTATAGTGATTAAGTATTTATCAATGGCTTACCAGTCTCATCACTTTTTTGCTACACTGCTCTGCTCTACTTGCATCAGTGTATTTCTTCTCTCATCTTCTTGCGCATAAGTTATCGTATAGTATGTTGTTTTCACCATTTCTTCTCTGTCCAGCTTATGTTCTTCATCTCTGTATTTTCTCCCTCATTTCATGCTATGATATTCATTGCTTACAACTCGACTACTTTTTACAAAGAAACAACAACCTCTCTCTGTCACGGCATTTTTCTTTTATTCCTGCTCTCATCATTTGTTACATTTCGCATCTCCAATGCTCAAGTCGAGAATCTAAAAAACGCTCAGGAATCATGATTCCAACGCTCAGGAACAATGATTCAACCGTTCAGGAACAATGATTCAGTTAGGGTAATTGAATCGTAACTGATCAATAAATCACGAGATGAAGCAACAACCCTTCGACCCGATTTTGTTTGATCAACGTTGTTGGATTATACACGCAGATGCTTTTTGATTTTTCAATGCGTAACCTCCGATGTGGAGCCTAGCAGCGCTAGCTCCTTCCTCAATCTTCAGCTGATGTGACCTTGGGAAATACTCTCATGTGACCACATGATTGTGGGCATGAACAAAGGTGGTTTGAGGGAAATCCACTTTTCACCCCGCAATTTACTACAAAGCTCCACGTATGCCTTTGGCGATACCGTGGTTTTGATTGCGGCTTGCTCACGAAAAAATAAGACCCGAGCATGTTCTGACCCCACAATGCGATGGGACCGTCGATCTCATGATCTTGATGGTGCTCTTGAACTGACGGTTTAAATCTAACCTTCCTAAATCAACGAATGTGATTTATTTCGTGATCCGGGCTCCAGGAGTTTCAAATATCAAACACTGCTTTCCTCTATACGTCAATCTTCCAGAGTCGATGATCCATGAACACCTGTCCTTCTAAATTGATGGCTCAACCTCTACTTTGGGAATTTGACCTTTCAACCAGATCAACGGTTCTGTGGCCCCTTACTCAATTCAACGGTTGAGATCTCCTTCGCTACTCCGGGCTTCGACGATTTCAATTCTCAACCTTCACACTCTCCCAGAATGATTTTGGTCGTAGTCCACAGATTCCTGCCACGTGTCCTCTTTAAATCAACGATCCTTGTTCACTTCGGGACTTTAGATCTTTTGTCATTTGTTGGTGGTGAAACTCCCGAAGTAAATCTCCCGGAGTGACATAACATTACACATGTCACCTGTTGACCTGGCACGGGTTGAGTGGTTTCCACATGTCACTCGTTGATGTGGTTTGCCACATGTCCTTGTTGACGTGGTCTGCCACATGTCCTTGCTGACATGGTATGCCACATGTCCTTGCTGACGTGGTCTGCCACATGTCCTTGAATCAGATGGTTGAGGCTTACTTCGGGTCTTTACCTAGAGTCCATAGATTTACACCACGTCTCTTCTGGATTAGATGACCCAGATCCACTTCAGACGATTTGATGCTTGAGATTTACTTTGGACGATCTGATGACTGAGATTTACTTCGGATGATCCGACGATCGAGAATTTATTTCGGCTCTCCGGCTCTTCAGGCTTCGGGAATTTCAAATCTCAAATTGAAACTATCGAAGTGATTTCTCTGGAGCTCACGATCCATCGCCACGTATCCATATGGATCTGACGGTTGAAATTTAATCTATCTCTCCGGCTCTCTGGGCTTCGGGGATTTCAAATCTCAAACTAAAAAATCTTGAAGTGAGATTTTTTCAGAGTGTAACCTCCTCACATCTTTAGACCCGAAACGAATGATGTTTGTTTGATCAAGATATTAGATCGACGACTTGATATGTTTGCGATGCAACTTTTCCTTGGATTAAATCCAACAACTCTCCATCTTTCATTATCCTATCCTTCCATTTATTTCGATCCGACGGATGACGAAAATTCAGGTGATCGAGATCTCAGATCTCAACCCTTGCTTATCCTATCCTTCCACTTAAATCAATCTGACAGTTGTGAAGACTCTCGAAGATATCCACGATCAAGGATTTGATCCTAATCACATTTCTGTACTGCACTTTCCCTTCTGAGCTTTTATCTCTGCATACTGTTCGTTTCTCCTTCCGAGCTTATGATTTTCCTATTTTCCATCATCGCTGTTGTTCTTGCCATCAATGAAAAGCACACGCTTCCTGTAAAACATGCCAACAATATACCCCTTTGGAATTTATGGCAAGCCTGAAAGGCTACACTATTTTGCGTAGACCTCCAACTGTAGCATCCATACCACACCTTTTCTCCCCCTTTGACATCAATGTCAAAGAAAACATACTCCCCCTGAGTTGTTGCAGTACTTTTTCGGAGGTATCAAATATTCAACTAACACATACTCCCCTTGAAATGATGGACTCTCTTAGGTGAGAGAAGGGATGACACCCAACTTTCGACGAAGATATTCCAATGGTGTCATGGCTAGGGGTTTAGATGTCTACAATTTGTTCTGTGGAAGGAATATAATTCAGCTGAACAACTATGTTTGTAACCCACTCTTTGAGAAAATGATACTTTATTGGTATATGCTTCATTTTTGAATGGAGAACAGGATTCTTCGAGACACTAATGGCACTGATGTTATCACAGTGAAGTGGAATGGGATCAATATAAGTTACCTTCAAATATGCAATATTTTGTATCTGTTGGATCATGTTGTCATTGATGCCAATGGTTTGATTGATTGATGTCATTGATTGATGTCAAAGTGATTGGTCGATGTCAAAGGGATTGATTGATTGATGATTTATGTAATATAATATGTATTGTTCTTGTTAGAATGCAGATGAAGATGGATCAATGGTTGTGGCTGATACATGATGAATGGATCGATGTGGTTCCATTGAACATGATGCATTGTTGGAAAAATGTATAGATGACTCATTGTCCGACCATGTCATGGGTTACTGTTTATAATCCAATCTATCCGGGGCAGTTCCACGATATATGATAAAGGTAAAACCTATTGGATAATCGATATCCCGCGGGGGAGCATGGGAAGCTCCGACAAGTCCTCCCTCGCTTCGGCTAATCAACAATCCATCCAGTGCTTATATGGGGTAAGTAGCAGTACCAACTCACTAAGCGCATCATGAAGGAAGAGGTCTAGGTATTTCGATGGTAAGGTGTTATCATGATTGATAAGGGTGGAATGGATGAACTCAAAAGTGGTCCCCTTGGTGAAATCCCTCACAGGAAAAACGCTTTAGTTGAGTTATCCTAGAAGAGTCGTTGGAGGACCCATATATATTGTGTCTTATCATGATTGATAGGTGTACAAACGGATATGAACTCAAAATTGGTCCCCTTATGGCACAACTCTAAGCATGTCCCTCACTGGAAGACACTTTGTGGATTGATTATCCTAGAAGAATGGTTGGGACCCATGCTTGTATATGAGGAATAATGAGATGAAGATCAAAGGAAATTGTTGGTGAAACTATCCTAGATGGATAGTGCTTGTCATGCATTCTGGTGGTATGTGGAATGTCATATAACTCATCATGGTTTGAGATTTATTGCCTTACAAAGTTGGAGGAACCGTGTGTGTTGGCTTGAAGCCCCCAAGGTCAAAGAAGTCCAATTGACCTAAAGAAGAAATGGTTAATATTATTTAAATGATAAATTAAAGTGACAAAATCAAGGAATGATAAAGTAAGATTTGACAAAATCAAGAAGGAATATTTATGGAAAGTGGTTATGTAATAAAGGAAATGAGTTGACCTAGAAATGGTTTAATATTTAAATGGTAAAATTAAAAATTGACAAATTCGGGTGGATTATTTGATAATCAAGAGAGTGATAAAATCAAAGAATATTAAGTGGTGACAAAATCAGAAGGAATATTTAAATATTTAAAAGTGTTGGAGACTTTCTATTGTAACCCCTAAAATAGAAATGGGTTAGTGACCTAAAATGGGTTAAGTGACCCTAGAGGATGAAAGTATAAATAAGATAGCAATGGTCTCTTGTGGATCATCCTTTGTGGATCAATGGAGAGCTTCTTGTGGGAATATATTTTGAATTATTGATGGAGAGCTTGTGAGCTTCTTGGGCATTTTGGTGAAGTAGAGACTTAGGGATATTAGAGAGATCTATAGGTGGTAGGCAACTTGGATATCTAAGCTAGAATCTTTGGGAAATTAGAGAAAGGCTAGAGCCTGGGAAAAGGATAAATTCTTGCAGTGGTGCTTTCTAAGGTATGTTATTCTGAGGTCATCTTACCATTTTAAATATAACTGTTTCTATAATGCTTCAGATCTTGAAAATTTCTATGAAAGTGAGAAAACATATCCAAGTGTCGTTGGTTGCAGAATTAAATGTATAGGGGTCATTTTATTTTGGGAGTTACATGCCATGAAAAAAAGGGTTTGTGGATTTAGTCAAACTAGTCAAATCGGTGTTTAGAATTAAAAGCGTCATAAATTATTCATAAAAGATCCAAATTTAGTGAGACAAATGTGTTGGTTGGGGTATAGTCTATAGTATTCTCTATAATAGGTTCATATCATTTCATCAAACATGTTGTACGGGGCACGCTCTGGAGTCACTCTCTAGGTGAAAGCCATAATTCAACAAGGTAATACCATTTTCCATAACTCCTTTTATGAGAGAGGTTCCAAGTGCCACTTGGAGGTGCATAAAACACATTGAAAGAACATTTTGGCTATGGAGTTTCAGATCTTATTAGGTACATGGCCTAGAAGTTATGATTATTTATTTCAAGTTAGGGTTGTTGACTAATCCCAAAACTAGTCATGTGAGAACAGAGTTGATGAGTTGCTTTATACTAGGGGTGTATAGTTGATGATGTTGGTACACATATTGATGATTCATTGTTGTGATGAGTAGTTGACACATGATTGGGGTATACTTGGTACATGGTTGGATACACTTGTTTATGGTATAGGTTGATTCTAGGTTATTTGTGACTGGGGTACATGGTTGATGCTCTTGGTTATGCTACAAATTGATATATGTTGAGGTTGTTGCCTCATCTCCCGGTTGGTCTTTGAGAATGCAAAATTTAGTCTTTCATATAAATTTGGTGCTCTTGTAGAGTTATTACTCTATTTAGTTGTTCTTGATAAAACCCAAGAGTTGTAGTCCATTAATAAAGAAAATTGTACATACATCTGTGTTCTTTTTGTTCCTTGGTATTGATGACTTGATGATATATTAGCATTATATGTTGCAGTATGCTCACATATGCTTGGTTATAAATGAAAACAATGGGTAATGAATAAATGTTGAATGTGATGATTTTTTGTGCAAGAGGAAGTTTTGGGAAAAAGAGCCCACGCTCATTCACCCCCTCTAAGTGTGGTAGGTGTGTCCCAACAATTGAGCATGGGCAGAGCCTTCACTACAAGCCTTAACAAGCTTGAAGGAGATCCATAGACACACAAATGGATGATGAAGTTCCAATCCTTGATGAGGAAGAATTATTCTACTTGGAGAATAGAGATGAGAGTGCATTTGAAGACAATAGGAGGCAGAAAGCTATTTGGAAGGCAACCATGGGGGGATCAGTTTACATTAGAGAGAAAAAGTCAAAGTTTGCAGTTCAAAAGGAAGGAAAAAAGAATGATGCAGTACATAATACAATTATTAGTGGACTCTCAAGCCCTATCAAAGAGAGCATGGGACAATTCACTTACATGAGGATCTATGGCTAAATATTGAGGACACATATAAAGCAAGGAAGAGAAAGAAAGATATTGAGAATACTTATAGTCAAGCCATTATGCAAAGGATCATGCTGTTTTGGTGTCTTTCAAAACTTTTTAGGAAGTTAGAATTATTTAGGTCAAACTACTTTGTTGATCTACCTTTTAAGATGTGTTTATATGTGTATGCAACAAATACTTGGAAAGAGATAACCATGGCACATACCTCAACCATATGCAATAAAGAGATGGAACAGGCAAAACATCTCAATTCTTCTTTTATTCATGAAATGAAACACACTTCTACAATGAAGATGCCGTCTGGAATGCTCAGGATATGTGGTAGAAATGAGTGAGGAGCTGCTACAAAATGCTCCCAGCTAATGCAAAATATGCCTCCAAAGTGAATGAAATGAAGATCCATACAAGCAAATCTGAATTCCAAACTCTCCAACTGAAGAATACCACACTCCAATGAAATTTGAAACCTTCAATAGCTTCATTCCTAACATAAAAGTGTCCAATCGCCCCTAATAAATATGACAAATAATGGTCAGGGTGGAACAACAGGGGTGACCCGAATCTCCAAGATCCCTCAATCTTTGTAGATCTGAAAACCCCAGATGGTGTGCTAGCCTTGGATATGCAGCGAAACCACAAATGAATTCAGCCCTGAAGGAGGCCTCAAATGCTCACGAAATCTCGAACTATAGATTGGACATGATCACTAGGGTAAAGTCTAGGGGTCGAGATCTGAGACAACCCCTCAAGCCGGACTAGATGCGGATCTCAAAAACACCCTCCCTTCTCTTCAATTCATTACTGTAGAAACTGTTTTGAGCCATAAAGAGCTATCTCGGAAAGAACTAGATATGATGTCCAAGGCCCTGAAATGAAAACCCAAGTGATGCAAGTCCTCCAGTGGCCTGCTGATACCTGTGAATCTCTCTCCAAGATGGGTGTGCCCTCTTGTTTGGAATCCCCTCAGTGTGCACTTACTCTCTATTTGCACATGAAAGTGATGTAGAATCCTCTGTGGCCCAGTGGATATGGAACTAGGAATGGTGTGGGGAGTGTGCATCTCTGGAATCTTGGGACAATATGGGTGGAATATTTCACCACCAGATGGAATCCCTCTAGGGTTGGTGTAAAGCCCTCAAAACCCTATTGGGCTCACTAGCTGAAGGCAATCAAAATAAGATCATACATGAATGAATGAAGAGGCCCTTCCCTTCTTTTATACTTTTGGCTCACCTTGTCCCTCCAAAATTGACTTTCATTTTTATTAATATTTAATTAATTAATTAAATCACTTTAATTAATTAATTAACAACACCTCTGAAATCTCCTTATCTCTCCTTGTGGCTTCCACACGGCCCACTAAAGTCACCCCAACCATCCCATCACTGTGAGTGTTGCTCCTCCCAATTCCAATGAGCCATTACACTAATAGGTTCCTCCAACTATTATGACCAATATGACCTCCATAGTGAATTTTTAATTAACTTCTGACTCAAAAGTATGGTCAAATCATGGAAATGGAGTCGAGATACCAGTGACAAAGCCGTACAATGTAGTGGCTCATAATGGTGGAATGTGATAATCAATGCAATATGGACCCCACAATCCCTCTCAAATACCCACAGTACTCACTCTAGCATCCATCGGGCTACTCTGGTCGTCCTTAAAATCCTTACTGTGATGATGTCCCAAAGTGGGGACATAGTCCTCCCACAGCTAGAAAATTGCTTGTCCTCAGAAATAACAAATCATCTCAAATAAAATACCGGGATCCCATGTCCAATTGTGGGTTGCATGGTATAACTCATCGGAAGATGAACAATTACATGTTGCCTTGGGTCCCCATGTATCAAGTCATGAGCTGCTAGCCCTTGGGAAGCATAACTCTGAAATATATCAACTCCGGGAGTCTCTTGCATGTGACACATGGCCTCATCCCGAGGTGAGTCCATCCTCCTAGTCTCTACAAATATCCACACAGCCTCCATCCACTGCACATGTTGATGCCCGAATGAGGTACTACAAGACCTCAGTGAATCACCCTAAAGTGATGTGCTCCCTTTCAGCTCTTGAGAAGCTCAATGGAAAGTTAGAATGGCTTTCCCTACCCAATGATCCCTCTCCCTATCTGAGTTAGTAGACTTCTCAATAATATAATCTCTAGGTCCCATGTTAACCTCTTTCAAAGATCCTCATACTGACACTATACTACTCTGACCACGGTACTTTTGTCCCCGCATACATCTTGGATGCTTCCTCATTGGATCCCTCAAGCTGAAATACCCTGCCCGGCCCGAACCTGCTGTGACTGTATCGGCATAGACACCAATGTAGAAGAAATACCTGTCCAAATCCCATGACCTATCTTGGTGATCAGGAGGTCTCCTCAGATGGTCTCAAATTGGGTGTGTCTCAGTGTCCTGAAATCATATCTAATCTCATCTGTGGTGTCTATCAATCTGTCCTGTTCCTCTCAAATCAGTATCCTGATCCTGTCATATGGTCTCGGCCTACTCACTCTCCATGCCCTAAACCACAGCCTATCCCTCCTCATACTATTGTCTATGATAAAAGAAGTCTTAGGACAGGACTAATAGAAAAATCAGCCTTGGTGGTAGGTGGAAGGTGTCACATGCTTTAGTCCTTGGGATTTCGACCAGAAGCTAATCCATCGGTATCCATGATAATTGCTCTCCTATGGTCATCACCAAATCCAATCATCGGTACAATTGGAATCCAACTCCTCCAATTCTTTGGTAACCACTCTCATCCCTCACCTAGGCAAGCTAGCATGAAATGGTGAAGACAGAGTTCTCATAATCATATGTTGCTGCAAAGGGGTGGCACCTGCATGCTCCCCTAGGAGTGTGTCTCCTCCCTGCCGGGCAGTACACCCTTCCCCGAGATCCCTGTACATCTCATCATGTCTCAGGCTATCACTCATCCTTTGGCCAATGCTGGGTGTACTCTCTGTCATCTCCTTAAGAGCTCATGCTACATCACTGGATCACAGGGAGTCTGGATCAATCAGGATCAACCACCCCAAGACATAAATGGAAGTGTCTCAATATGGCCCCGGGTGCTCCCTGCTAGATCATCAACATCCATCCAGTGTGGTGGTGATACATCTAATTGTCCACCTAAGACAGGATGGGAGTGGATCTGTGTGATGAATCTCAAGAGACCCATCTGATATAGGCTCTGATGCTTGAAGGGTGGTCTATGTGCCTCTCAAAGAGAATCCTCGAGTGCTCACCAACTCCTTGGTGAAATTAGGTCCCTCTCAACTCTTTGACTCACTCAGGGCCTCATGATATGTATCACTAATCCTCAATGGGTGATCCACGGCCTGAGTGAACAACTCACGGTGATGGGTCCTCATCCTGAGATACCCTATCCACTGAGAGTATGAAAATCCCCATGGAAATCTCCTCATCACAGACTACTCATGCCAATTGATTCTCGTAATAATCTACCATTGCATGCATATCATGATCGTCTAGTGGATTGCCTTGATCATATCTACTTCACTCTCATTTCCACTAAGTGAGATTGTGACTCTTGGTTAGGGTCATGTCAGAGGTGCCATCTCGGATCCCTCCAACGCTAGGTGATCACTAGTGCCATCCGATCCCCAAAACATCTTTTACTTGCATCTGATGGCGTGCTCCAATCCCACTTGTCTATAGGTGCTGCAGGTTGTCCATAAAATGGCGCATCATTCTCATTTTACTATCTCCCTTTGAATCATCTTGTTATCACGGGTGTAGTTGTATCCTCCTTTGCACTCAACTTGCTACTATCAACTACACCTGGATCCCATGCCGTTGTATCCGGACACATGCTATGATCATCCACGGCGGTAGGGGTGCATCCTCATCACTGCAGGGCGATCCTGAAAGTAAGTGCTCCACCAACCTGTCAACCTCTGCAAAAATATGCTCAACTAATGGAGTCTACAATAGCTGTGACTCTATCTCCTCTGGCTGACATGTATCTGTGAGGTCAACTGTCGGTACATCATGTGCATCTCTTTGGATACGTGGGTCTATCATCCCATGGTGTCCCTCACCGACTCATCCATCATGCACAGCGTGCCAGTCTCACTATGTGGCTATGTGATCATGAACATGTGGCTTGATGTGCCACGGCTCCCTTAGGAAGCTCATCTAGGTGCTGCTGCAGTGTGAATCCCTCACTAGTGTCACCCTTTCTGGTGTGGGTCATCAATGGTATGTGATGTTTTTGCTGAGACATTGGTGCCATTGTCCTGTCCATCCATTTGCCTATCCCAGCTACACAGGGTCATCATCCTCCTTAAAAGCGTGCCAAACATCCATAGCCCTCATTACAGAGTCGTATGCGCTATCTCAGGCTGAGTCCTATCACTAGCCTCTATGAAGTCACTATCATCCTTGGTTGCCTCTGAATCCCTCATCATCACTATCATAGTGTACCTCAATGATATACTTCTTACCCTTACTTTCCACTATGATGGTTCCCAAGGCTGCCTGGCTAGTAGAAAGTTGTGTGCTCCTAATGGGTGTGGTTTTTTTCTGTGCTTCCTTCCATATAGTTTCTATGGATCTACCTCCCTCTGCTATGCTAGTCCAATATGACACCTCATCTTCGCTCCAACTGGGGTTTTTATGGATATAAACTTTTGGAACATTATTAGAGGCCAAGTCTCTCACAAGGTGCATTTTATTTCACAACTCCGCATTGTTCCAACAAAATCGTAAAACCCCATATTTCCTTATAGAGATCCATGTCAATTTGAAATTATTCAATTGTATGATCCCAAGCCATTATAGGGATATGTTGTTTTGGTGTCTTTAAAACTTTTTTTGAGTGGGGTATTTCATCAAACACTTTGCTGATCTACCTTTTAGATGTGTTTATATGTGTATGCAACAAATAATAGAAAGAGATAGCTTATGGAACATACCTCAGCCATATGCAATAAGATAGACAAGCCAAAGCTGTCTCAATTCTTCTTTATTACATAAAATAGAGAAACACCTTTACAATGAAGATGCCCGATATGGATGCTCCAGCAGATGGCCAAGAAGATGAACAATAGATAAGAGCTGCTACAGTGGTCCCTCTAATGCAAAGATGCCTCCAAGAAATTTGAATAAAATGAATATCCATACAAGCGGTCTGGTGCCAGGCTCTCCGGTGAAGAATGCCATTGCTCCAATGAGGCTGACCCTCAATAACTTTCGACCTAGCAAAGTGTCCAATCACCCTAATAAATGTGACAACTGATATTTTGGGTGATGGGTAAGAACAACCCAGGTGACTGGATCTCTAAGATCCCTCTCAATCTGTAGATCTGAAATACTTGAATGGTTGTGCCCCAACGGATGGTAGACCCTAGATGAACCATTTTGCTGAAGGAGGGCCTCAAATGCTCCAAAGACTCTCGAAGTATGGTCGGGACAATGAAGTCACTAGGTGAAGTCTTAGGGTCGGATCTGAAGTGTAATCCCTCCAAGCGGACTAGATATGGATCTCAAAGACCTCTTCCTGCTGGTCCATGCTCCAAAATGCAGGCCATGAAACTATCTCAGGAGAAGCACTAGATCTGATTTCAAGGCCCTGCAATGAAAACCAAGTAATAGAATCCTCAATGGCCCTACCAATCTCCCACCTGTGAATCTCCCTCAATGGATGGTGCCCCTCTTGCTGGAATCCCTCGATTGGTGTGCCCTCTCTCTATCAGCACATGGGCCAGTGTGAATCCTCCACTGGTGATGTATATCTGAACTAGAATGGTGTGGAGTATTGCATCTCCAAGACCAATTGGGACAAATTAGTTGGAATCTTTCACCACCAGATCGTCCTCTAGGGTTTTACATTATGTCAAAACCCTCAAAACCCCTAATATTGGGCTCACTAGCTAGAAGCCGAGAAATCAAAATAAGATCATACATGAATGAATGAGAAGGGCCCTTGCCTTGTTTATGCCTGTCTCTGCTTGTCCCTTCAGAGTGACTTTCATTTTATTATTAGTGTGTTAATTAAATCACTTTTAATTAATTAATTAACCTTTTCTCTAGAAATCTCCTTATCTCTTCTTGTGGCTTCCGTGGCCACTGAGAGTTACTTCTAGCCATCCCATCTTGTGGTGTTGCTCCTCCCAATTCCAGTAATTTCTGGCCCTGCTGAGAGGTTCCTCTAAGTAATGTACCCAAAATGACCTCTTGAGTGAATATAATTAACTGACTCAAAGATAGTCAAGAATAGCGGAAATGGAAATTCGAGGATACCAAAGCTGAGGCAAAGTAGCCTATCTTTGAATGGCTCATAATAGTGGAATATGATGAACAATGCAAACTGGACCCCAAAATTCCTCTCAAATAACCCTTTACTCACTATAACATCCATGCATGCCTCTCACGGTCATCACATGGAAATCTACGCCCATTGTTGATGTCCCAAAGTGGGACATTCTGAGTCCTGCTAGAGAATTGCTTGTCCTCAAGCAATAACCAAATCATCTCAAATAAAATACTGGGATCCCATGTCCACCAGTGGGTTGAATAGTAGAACCATCTGAGGAAGAGATGAATAATCCACACATGTTGCCTTGGGTCCCATATCAGAACGAACTCCTAGCTCAGGGGCCTTGTAATCCTGAAATACACCATCTCTGTGAGTCTCTTGTACCTGGCACATGGCCTCATCCTTGAGTGATTCCATCCTCCTAGTCTCTTCCAAGATCCACACGACCTCCATCCAATTGCATGTTGATGCCAGAATGAGGTGTTTCAAGACCTCCGTGAGACACCCATAAGAGGTGCGCTCCTCTCAACTCTTGAAGCTCAATGAAGGGATTAGAATAACCACCTGTCAGTCCCTTGTCCCTGTCAGGTCAATGAACTTCTCAATCCTATAATCTCTGGGTCCCATGTTAACCTCTTTCAAAGATCCTCATACTGACACTATACTACTCTGACCCACATTTGCTGTTCTCTGCATAGATCTTGGATCCTCCCCTGCTTTGGATCTCGAGCTGAAACCACACATGTGACCAGCTTGAACTTCTGCTTGTGGCTTGTATCACGGCATAGACACATGAAAATGAAGAGTACTGTCCAAACATCCCATGAAGAGAGCCTATCATTATGATCAAGAGGGAGAAATTGTTTCGCTCCATAGGACAAGTACCTGAAGGCTCCCTTCAAACCAACCCGAGGTGGAGTGTGTGGCTCTCTGGTGACACTTGAGTCATCAAGTAGTGAAACATCCTACTAACCAAATGAAATCCCCGATCCCATGGAAAACTTGGAATATTATCACTTCCATGCTTGCTCTGTGCTAGTCTGATCAACATTGGAAGCCCAACTGGCAGCTCATCTATCATCCACCGGGGTCTGAGTGCTCACCATCACACATAAGTCTCAACTATCGTGTCTAACCACCGGTCCACCTACGACATAAACATGCCGTAAAAGTACTTTTGTCATATAGTCTCGGCCTACCACTCTGTTCTCCATGCTACTGAACTATCCCTCCTCATACTATTGTCTATGATAAAAGTGTAAGGAAAGGATAACAGAAATGTCTAGGGTTGACTGTAGGACTGGAAGGTATCATACTCTTTAGTCAATCCCAAGGATTTGACAGAAGCTCGTCCATCGGTATCCTTGATAAGTACTCACTGTGGTCATCCACTAAACCCCCAATCATCAGGTATGATCGGAAGCAACTCCTCCAACTTTTGGTAAACCACTCTCCATCTCCCTCACCCGGGCAAGCCTTTGAAATGGGTGAAGGTGAGATCTCAAAATATATGTTGTTTAGGGAACATGCTCCCCTAAGTGTTCCTCCTCCCTGCCAGGCAGTGCACCCTTCTGAATCCCACCATACATCTCAACATGTCTGTGTGAGCTATCCCTCGCTCATGCTCGACATACTCTGATAAATATCACCGCAAACTCATGTTGCATCCCTTATCTGGGCATCTTCAGGATAAATCTCTATGTCTCAACCACTCCCCAAGACACAAATGGAAGTGTCTCCCAACAAGTGGTGCTCCCTCGCTAGATCATCAACATCCTCGTCAGCGACTCCATTACATCTGACTATCACTAAAGGCGGTGAAGTGGATCTATGATGGATCTCTTCAAGAGACTCATCTGATTTAGACTCTGATTCTTGAATGGTGGTCTATGTGCCTCTCAAGAGTTCCCGAGTGCTCTCCAACTCCCGAGGGAGTGGGTCCATCTCGACTCCACACTCCTCAGAACCCTCATGATATTTATCACTAATACTCAATAGGTAGTCCTGGCTAGTCAACAACTACTGGTGATCATTCCTTATCATAGATACCCTCTCCACAATTATGAAAATCCTCCATGGAAATCTCCTCATCGAGATATCGTATTGCCATTGATGCTCTCAGGCCAAGTAATCTACCATTCTGCATGCATGTATCATCTGATCGTCTAGTGGTACGCCTGATCATATCTCTGGAAAACTCTCAGCGTGCCCTTGAGGTGGTGTGACTCACAGTGGGGGTCATCACGAGGTGCCATCTGGATCCTCAACTGCTGAGTTGATCCTGCCGTTGATCACCACCTTGGTGCCAGCTCAATCCCCAAATCTTACGCATCTGATGGCGTTGCTCAACTCTCCCATTGTCTAGAACTCACCCAGATTCTTTCCATGCAGTAGCGCACATCATTCTTAGCGCTATCTCCCTCAAGTCCATCACGTGGGTGTGAGTGGTTGTATCCTGTGCACTCAGCTTGCTGACCTATCATCTGCGCCTGGATCCCATATAGATGTATCGGCGCATGCTATGATCATCGGCAGCTAAAGGTGCATCCTCATCCAGCACCCAGGCCCGTTCTAGAGTAAGTGCTCCATCAACTTTGTCAACCTCTATAGTACTTCTCAACCAATGGGTCTCAATAGGCCTTGATTCCATCTCCTTTGGCTGGCCTTTTGTATGTGTGAGGTCCCAGGCGCAGTGCGTCCTGTACCTCCCTCTGGATCTGTGGATCTACATGTACATGGTGTGCATCCCTCACACCTAGAGCTCATCCAACCATACCTGGCGTGTGATCCCTCATGTAGTGCTTGGCTATCATGGATGTGCGAGCAGGGTGAAAGATGTGTCACGCGACTCCCTTGGAAGCTCATCATCTCTAGGTACTAGCTGCATTATTGAATCCTCACTAGTGTCACCACTCTATAGAGGTGTAAGGTCATCAATGGTATGTGATAAGTCTGATTAGACACTGATGCTATTGTCATGTCCATCCAGCTACCTATCCAATACACAAGGGCCATCCTCCTCCCTCAGCGTGCAAGCATCCTTAACCTATCACATACATTCTCATCACAGGTATTCTCTCTAAGAGAGTGTGAAAATCACCTATGGAAAATGCCTCATCTAAGCTATCATGTGCCATGGATGCCCTCAAAAAACAATCGGCCATCAGTGCCTACATGTCATCAAATGTGTGGCAAGCATTTGCCATGATCCTTAGCCTCAGCATCTCAGCGTACTACTAAGTGGTGTGGCTCGATCATGGTCATCTTTATTCCCTCATGCCTCTCATTGCTAGTACCATCACTGGAATCCCCAACAACACTCTCTATATAAGATAAAGAGTGTTGGTGCCAGCTATCTTTTGTACTAGGTCTTTATCACGATAAGCGCACATCATCCCCTCAATTTGCCCTAGCTCCCTATAGGTCATATTGTCGAGAGTGTGATTGTATCCTCATGCAATACCACCTCATGCGTACTGGATCCCTTATGGGCGTGTCCGGACGTATATAGATCATCAGGGCTTGCTAAAGAGTGAATCCTCATCAGTGTAGGCCGATCTTGGAAGTAAATGGTCCATCAACCTGTCAACCTCTGAAATGCAACTCAACTATGGGTCTCTAATAGCGTGACTCCAATCTCCCTCTGGTTGATCTGTGTAGTATGGGTCCCCTCTCTTGTACTTCACAGCGTATCTCTCACGGATTAGTGGATCTACATGGCGGGTGTGCATCCCTCACTGTAGGTTCATCCATCATACCTGACTTGCCACTGATCTCTTCATGTGATGTGGCTATCATGGTTGTCTGAAAGGGTGACAAATGTTTCACGACACTCATAGGTAGCTCATCCTCTCTAAGTGCTAACATGTGTGACTCCTCCCTAGTGTCACCACTCTGCTTCGGGCAGGGCCAATGATGGTATGTGATATGTCTGTTTGAGACACTAGTGCTATCATCTTGTCCATCCCAACTTTCTATCCACTACACAGGATCATCAGCCTCCTCAAGCATGCAAGCATCACTAGCCCACATTGCAAGGGGTCACTTTCATCTAATCCGGCGCTCACGAATCAGCATCGTGGCTCCATCGACACACACACCTCATCATCATTGTCTTGGTGTGCCTCAATAGTGTGCTTCTTACCCTTACTACACCTATGATACGGTTCCCAAGGCACCTTGCAACTATATATGAGTTACTTGAGTGCTCCTAATGGGTGTGGGGTTACCCCAAAGGGCTACTATGATTTCCTCCCTCTTCTTGAACCAACGTGCAATCTTCTTCTTGTTCCAACTAGGATTTTTATGGGATAGGAACCATTGGAATGTTATGATCCCTTTGAAATTATGAGGGTTTCATATTCCCTCTCACCTCCTCAATCCGTTAACAATCTCATTTCAGCAAAATCCATTTTATCCCTATGAAGACCCTGGGGTTCAGGTTTAAGGCTCTGATACCACCGAAATGATCCCAAACCATTATGCAGGGATCATCACTTTGTTTCAGTGTCTTTAAAACTTTTTGGAAGGTGAGTATTTAGTCAAACCTTTCTTGATATACCTTTTAGGCGTGTTTATATGTGTCTGACAAATATGAGAAAAAAGAAGATAACCATGGAACATACCTCATTCCATATACAATAAGATAGACAAGCCAAAACACCTCAATTCTTCTTTACTCATAAAACAGAGAAACTTTTACAATGAAGATACCACGTCTGGAATGCTCAACGGATAGCCAAGAGATAGAGAAAGATAGAGTTGCTAAATGCTCCCCACTAATGAAATATGCCTCCAAAGAAATTTGAATAAAGAAATGAAGATCAATGCAAATAGATCTGAATGCCAAACTCTCAGTTGAAGAATGCCAGCTCAATGGAAATTTGAAACCTTCAATAGCTTCATTACTAACTACTAAAGAAGTCAATCACCCTAATAAAATTATGACAACTCATGAATGGGATGGGCAGAACAACCAGGGTGACCCAGATCTCAAAGATCCCTCTCAATCTTTGTAGATCTAGAATCCCAGATGAATTGTGCCCAGGATGTGCAGAACCACAGATAATTGACCCTGTGAAGGGAGGCCTTAAATACTCGAAAATCTCAGGAACTATGGGTGGGACCTTGTAAATCCTGGAGTAAGGTCTCGGGGTCGAGATCTGATTAACAAACCCTCCAAGCCGGACTAGATCACGGATCTCAAGAAAGCATCCCTCCTTCTCTTCAATTCTCCCCTCTGCTCAAGAAATAATCCGAGCCATAAAACTATCTCAAAAGCACTAGATCTGATGTCCAAGGCCACATACAATTCAAGAGCCAAGTGATATAATCCCTCAGCGGCCATAATCCTGTGAATCTCTCCAAAGATGGAGGCACCCCTCTTCTTTGGAGATCCCCTCAAGTGAATTAAGCCCTCTCTCTGCACATGTGAAGGCAGTGAATCTTCCTGTGGAGGTATGTCTGGACTAGAATGGTGTGGGGTATTGCATCTCGAGACCAATCTTGGGACAGATAGATTGGAATCTTTCACCACGAATCGTCCTCTAGGGTTTGTTATGTCAAAACCCTCAAAACCCCTAACATTGGGCTCACTAGCTAGAAGCCAGTAAGAACAGCCACATGAATGAATGAGAGGTCCTTGCCTTTCCTTTATACTTTTGTCTCACCTTGTCCTCAAAGTGACTTTCATTTTATTAATATTTAATTAATTAATTAAAATCACTTTAATTAATTAATTTAATATTTAATTAATTAATTAAATCACTTTAATTAATTAATTAACCTTTTTACCTTTGAAAAACTCCTTATCTCTCCTTGTGGCTTCCCTGGCCACTGAAATTCACTTCTAGCCATCCCATCCTGTAGTGTTTCTCCTCCCGATTCCAATGAGATATTACACTAAGAGGTTCCTCCAAGTAATGTGCCCAAAATGACCTCTTCAGAGAATTCCATTGACTTATAACTCAAAATAGTCAAAATCATGGAAATCGTCGGAATGCAACGAAACCAAAGCCAAACTATGAAGAATGGCTCATAATGATGGAATATGATAATCAATGCAAGATGTACCCCACAATGCCTCTCAAATACCCCTGTACTCGCTCTAGCATCCATCTGGCTACTCTGGTCATCATAAATCTCTGCCCTGTGATGATGTCCCAAAGTGGGGACATTACACCACAAGGGCTCTCTGTCATCCTTGCTGGTTTAGTTGAATGGTTTTCGTTTGGTCTGGAGTGACTGGTTGTCTTCATGCATTTTATATTTCCATACCCAGTGTCAAATTTTATGGGGTTTAATGGTTTTGGGATGCCTGGTCACACTGTGCATTATTTTGGGCATTGGGTCGTTCATGCTTTTATTGGTCGTGCAGTAAGTTATGTTGCTTCTTCTCGGATATGATTCTTATCAGCATTGTTATTTGGTTAGTTGAGAGAACAACGAGGGTTATACCCTGCATGAACTAAGTCATTACAAAGCCCAAATGGAGCCTAGCTCCTCTTCTCATAGCTCTCCTGTCATGGGATTCGTCATCCTGGCCACGAAGTAAATTGTGTCGTTCTCTGTGTGTACACCATTGGTCCCAAAGGTTTTCGCCATTGAAAAGAATCGACCTTAGTCTCTCTGTGTTGGCCATGGATCAAACCCTTAATTCCTGATTCTGAGGGTTGACAGAGAAGACTGTTGTTTCCTGTCGAGTTTACTATTGGTTGTTATGTATTGTTGACAAAAGTAATTAACCGGCTCGACCAAATTGGATTGTATGATAGTGGTGTTGGTTTATCATCTAGCCTTTGCAATTGTTATTATTGAGTGTATAATCTTGGCATGGTTAATTAAAATGAATTGTTAATTCAAATTGATGCCTCCTTATGTTTATTGAATGGCTAACTTGACACTATTTCCGCGCTTAATACATTGGTATGAATGGCATTCCTATAGCATGACTCAATGTTTACAGTGACTGTGTGTTATAATGGCATGATGATCATTGCAAATCAGGGTGTTTATGACAGTTCCATTCACTGTATAAGTATGTTATCCAATTGCGTCGTCAGGGATGAGCCCGAGTTTACTCAATATGGTTGGATTGCAGTTTGATTGATTTATGCAATTCTGTTGCTATCTCCTTGTGTTGATTGTTAAGTTAACATGATGAGGTTAAGTAAATGATATTGTGGCTGTGTGTTTTTTAAAAAATGATCAAATGGGAATGTTGCATCGTGGTGTTATGGTATGGTTTCCCACTGTGTATGCTATGGATATTTTTGGGGTTGCGAATTCAGGGATAGTCATAGAGTTTTGAACATGTCCTGTTGCAATTTGTTCAATGTTGTAAATCGGGCCTGCTATTGATGCCTCGTTGAAATGGATGGATAGCCCAACTTTTTTATTATTTTGAGTCGAAGGAAATTGGGCTTGCACAATCACAAAATTACGCTTGTGTTGATTTGTTTGGAGTTTTCTACAACATAGCATGAGTTGGAGTGATGGTCGTTGTCTGTCTGTTTAAATGGTGAGTCAAAGTTTTTGCATTTTTAATCTGGATTATTTGGCCATCCACTACATATGTTTAATGATTATCATCGCATTTTAAATGACAGGCCCAATTGCAATGGCAGTATAACTTCATTGTTTTTCGCAAATTTTGAGTTGTATTTGATAATTGAAGTAATGTATGGACAATGGTTGTTTTGATAATAATAGAGTGGAAATGGTTATTGCTTATACATTTGAGAATTGTTATAAGATGTAATTTGGATAAGTAAGAGGAACAAAACTCCCCTACATATCTTTGTGGATTGCACACTGTCTTGTTTGGTGACACTATCTTCAGTATTTGATTTCAAACTGTAAGCAAGTTAACGCCCAGAATTGTTGAATTACACACATTAGTGTTTTTGAAGTCATAGTGGTAAATTGATTGATTTCTTCACAGAATAGTTTTATGGATCACTTAATTAATTTTAGGAACAATAATCACTCTTTTTCCCTACCATTACTTTGATTTCCGCGAATTACAACCCCCTCACCTTCCCAGACTCATTTTTCACCCCATGTTCTAAAATTGATTACAGTCAAGAGAATTTATGTGTTGAGGTAGTTGGAAGTGCCAGTGTCTTGGTTGGATTACAATGATGTTTTCTTTGGTTTGCATTACAGTTGATTGTTGCTGTCATCGAGAAGTAACTGTGTTCTTCCCCCCCTCATTATATCATGTTTATCTCAATACAAACCCCTCGCATATCCCATAACCCTTTGTTCACCCCTTGCTCATTGACAAATAGTTTAACAATTTGTATGGATTGGATTGCATGTTTCTGATACGTTGCTGAGCCAAAATCTATTTCATATTTTAAAAAGAGTTGTCATGTATGGTTATTTAAAAGACTATTTTCTAATCAATCATGCATGTAGGAATGAGTATTTTCAGACGAGGTATCCATGGCCATGGAAACAGAGGGAGAGGTAATTGGAACAGAGGCCCAAGAAGGCCAAGGTTCTCCATACATTTTGATGCTGACTCACAAGAGCTTGGCCAACTGTTTCAGGCTGGATTTTTCAACTTGATTGGGCAGGGAGTGGTCCAAACTAGGCCTGAAAGGCCTCCTTTCCAAGTCCCGCAAGCACTCGACATCCCTATACCTCCTCACGTCTCATTACAACCTAAGGTTCCTGAAAACGATGGATGGCAGGAGATTGTCCACCCGATAGTCTCCCAACATCATGGCTGGCCCAATTTGTCCTTTCCTACTCCTTCGCCTATTAACCCCATTTTCCAAGCTGCCCCTGACCACTCACTAGTGAAATCCTCCCATGCTAGCAAGAGATTGAATACTGAGGCACACCATGCCCTTCACAAAGGAAAATCCACTGCTGCCCCTTCCTCACCCTCCAATGGCTTTGACAAATCCGTGTCTTCCCGGATGCATTTGAGGGACGATTGTTCCCACGTGATCAACGAGATTAGGCCTAAAGGCTTTGTGAAGCCAAAGGAAAATTCAGGAAAATCGAAGGATGACAACAACAATCAAGGAAATATTGCATCGCAGAGTTAGAAATATGGATTTTGAGATTTTATTTTATCTATTGTTGATGACAGTTGACTTCAGGAATTTTGGGACAACATGTTTTATTTTTGGATATATGAGTAATATTTTTTGAGAATAATTTCAAAAATCATGAGCTAAATTATAAAATGCTAATATGTTGACGGGAGTCACAGGGAGGTGTGTTTTGTTTAACTAACTAGTTATGTTATGATTGTTATGATCTAAAGGGAGTCACAAGGGGTCCCACCTACTAGTTATTATTTATTTAAACCCTTATTATGATTAATACTTTTCCCCCTAACTAAAAGTTGGTTGAGTCTTTTAATTAGCTTAACTAATGAGTTGGTTCAACTACTTCAACGAATTCTAAATGTTTAAAAGCAAAAGGAAAATTAGGAACAAAGAGGAGCATAGAAGCAGAAGCATACTAAGGTTTTCTCTTTGAGTTTATGTTGAGATAGTTCAGTTTTCATTCATTCATATATTCATCACAAGCCTAATTCTCTTTTATGATAGCAGGGTCTTATTGTAGACAACAATATTCAGGGCTGAATCACATCATTTAGCCACTTTGTTTTCAGAGGTGTTGATATATCTTTGATAGTCTGTGTAGACTTGTTTGTTTGTGAATCAATTTTCATGAATGAAAAAGAATATTATGCAGAGTCGAGTGGGCAGCAATCTGTGGCAAGCTGATCCAACTTTTAGAGTTCAGTTTTGGTTTTCTGTTAGAGGTCCTTTTGTATGTTCCATTGGGGACGTCTAATTTTGACTTTGGTCCAAGATTTCTGTATGAGATTTTGTAAAGAAAATGATTCTTTGGTGAATTGGAATGAAATAAAGGATTTCTTTATGTCTCATCTGTCTTGATTATAATCTTGGTGTTTTTACTTCTGTCTTTACATTCATTTCAGAAACTGTTATATTCAAAAAATTACATAAAAAAGTAAATGCCAACAATTTTTTGTTGATAAATGACTAGCCTAAACACTTGTAACTAACACTTGTGAGTTAGGATGTTATTTTTGTTGGCTATAAACATAGGGTGATATTCCCTTCTATTTTTCTCTAGCCAAGCAGAATGTGAAAATGCTCGAGTAAGATCATTCCATATCTCTTCCTCAACATTTATTTGGTGACCATACTGGTGAGATCTTCAATATCTCTCTAGTTAAATTTTATACTTGATTTTCATCGAAACATCTTTTTCTGATATTGATTCTTTGACTGTTTTGTTTCTTAATGACTGTGCTTGTTGCAAGGCAGCCCACTATTGAGCCCGATCTTCAAGACTAGGCCAAAATTTCTTTGAATCTGTTTAATACCATTCTAGACACTGCCAATAACCGTCTTGAACTTAACCATTCTTGGGCAGCAATTGAACGAGATATTAGTGCTCAAGAACGATTGGAAGCTAAACGTAGGTAACCTAGAAATCAGTAGTAACCTTTTGTTTCTTTAGTTTTGGCCTTTCTTTCATGTCCTTAGACTCTCGTGCTTCTAAAAGAAGAAAAGGCCTGTCGCCTGAAATCAATCCTATTTCTAAAATAGGAAGAAGGAACGTTGTGTCGTCTGCCCAACAAAGTGCTCTAAGGATAACTTTATCTGATTCCTCCAGCTTGCCTTTCTTTCCCTCATCTATCATCCACAAGATGGAATATAGTGTTGGTTCTGGTGGCACTAGAAGTTCTCCATATTCTCAATATTCATCATCATCAGTGATTGGTAGCTTATATAGCCACCATATCCCTATCCAATCCACTACAAACCCCACCAAAGTCATTAAAAAGTATGGGATTTTTCAATTCGAAGAAGATGCCACAACCACACCGTGGCATGTGTCCTCTCCTCTTAACCTAGAACCTTCTACTTGTCCACTTCCGAAGTTTAAAGAGAACTTGCCTAAGTTTTCAGGAAATAACACTGCCAGTACAAATGAACACCTGGTGGCATTTTCCAATGCTTGTCATAACATAAGGGCCAATGACAATGATACTTGCATGCGTCTATTCGTCAATTCCTTGGAAGGAAAGGCCACTGTCAACTTCTTTGACCTTCCTCCTAAGATTCTGTCTACTTGTTAGGAGTTAATCTATTGGTTCTGATCCAATTATGGGCAATCCAAAAGCCCCGCCGAGAAGTTAAGGGAATACAAAAATATCACCTATAAGGATGGTGAGACCATCAAGTCTTTCAATTTACGTTTCACCAAGTTATACAATAAAATCCCTGAACTTATCCACCGTCAGAACCAAGATGCTTTCATGCATTATTACAATGCATTTCCTTCCCCCTACCATCATAGGATTGAAGAAAAATCCATTGATAATGTCAGTTCTGCTCTGCATGTTTGTTCAGAGTATGAAGAACAACTTGAAAGAACTGGTCTTCCCCAAGGAGAATTGTTTAGACAGACAAACATGTCCTCTCTCTTACAACTAGTATAAGATATGAACAACCGTATGATAGCGTTTGAGAGGAAGGGTATTGTCTCCCCTCTCACCGCTGGAGCTTCATCTTCTTCTACACCCCCCTTCAGAAATACGGTTGAAAACAATTTTCAACCTAAAGTTATCCTACCTCGGAGTTGGTGTAATGTTTGTGAGGAACACCACAAGGAAACCATGTGTGAGGTAAAAAGAGTGCCAGAGATAATATTTGGTAAAATACCAGAAGATACTATCGCTGTCCTATATTTTGCAGAGCCAAAAGATGTCACGGTCATCAACACTAGGAAGAAAGCCGATGCTCCCAAGGGAAAATTTGATTCTCCCCACAGTTCTTCTACCCAAATCTCATCCTCACCCACTGCTACTCCCCAGGTTCCTAAAGTTCCTGGGAGTCAAGGAATAATGCCCCCTCTCTTCTCTTCCAAATATAATATCTTGAATAATTGGCCAACATCAAAGCAGATGCAACCCTTCTAGACATGGTTTCCATCCCTGGACAATAGATGCATCTGAAACAATTCATGGAAGGAAAAGCTTCCCTTGTATGCAATCTTTCTGAAGAGGTAAGAGAAGAGGATTCTTTTGTAAATAAAGTAGGCATACATAACTTTATATACCCTATAAAAAATCCCCCTTTTTATATTTTTGTAAATATCATGGATAAGATTTCCCATTGTTGCCTCATCGGTGGTGGTTCGGGCCTAAGTGTGATGTCGAAGATTATTATGGAACAACTAGGCTTGTCTTGTACAAATGAAAATGCCAGAAGCATGCTCTCCTATAATAGTCTACAACAAACAACCATTTAAGGATGTAACTTTGGTTTTATGTGCTCATCCTAAGATAAGGACAACCCTCAACATTCAGGTGATTGATATGTCTGTAAGCAATTACTCTATTATCTTGGGGAGAGATTGGCAAGCATTAATAGGTGGATACCACTCACTCGACATGACACATTTATCCATTCCTTGGAATGGTAAGAACATTATAGTCCTTAGAGAGGGGAGGATTTCACCCTATATAGAGAATGTTCCGTAATCTAGTGTAAACTGTATCGAAGAAGACCTAGGAGTGTATTCCATCTTTTCTGAGGAGGAAAATATTCCTTTGGAAGGAATTGATTTAGATGATGATATGTGGCATATGAACTTTGATGGTTCATGCTCTAATGAAGGTAATGGGGTTGGCATTATATTGGTTTCTCTTGCAGGAAAAATCCATAATCTGTCTTACAGGTTAGAGTTTGTTGGTTCAAACGATGTCGCTGAATTCAAAGCTTTATTATTAGGCATTGAAAATGCCCTTAATCTTGGTTGTGGTCACCTTTCAATTTTTGTAAGTTCTGATCTCATTGTGAACCTAATACGCAAGATATGCTCTCCTAGAAACAAGCTGATGGAACGATACTCCCAAACTATTTGGGCTCTTGTCTCAAACCTTCTATCCTTCAACATCACTCATATTAAGAGGGAGTTGAATTCAATGGTTGATTGGTTAGTTGCCTTTGCAGCCTCTCCTAATCAACAAATTTTGCCTCATAGGCCTAATTGTTATTTTCAATCTCTATATAGTCCGTATATCTTTGGAAATGTAGAATCTTGGCAGGCCCTCCCTAACAATGAGAACAATTGTGATTTCATTCAAGATGAACCTCTTAAGACTGAAGAAATTATTTTTTATAGAAAATGATAAGATTTCTGAGAGCTTGAATCCTCTAGATGGTTCGTTTCCATTGAGTATTGTAGGAAACAAAGAAAAACATAAAGAGGAGGAGCTACGAAGGGAGGTGGGTGAAACCATCTCTATGAACAATTGGGCACTTGAATATTCAAGGAATATTAACGCAAGTACCCAATGTTCTGATATATAAAAAAAAGAAGTTTTCCAAGCTACTTGGAAAATTTCAAAAGGTTTATGCTTGGCCTTATAAGGATCTTCGTGGTTTTGATCCTGTTTTTTTACAAAATGATATTTCCATCAAGGAACGCATGAAACCAATTATGCAAGAACAAAGATCTATTGACTCTGCTTTGAAGGCAACCTTTCAAAGGGACTTGGGAAAATTCTTAAGGGATGGGATTATTTTTTTAGTCCATCCTAAATGGGTTTCCAATTGGGAACCTGCTTCAAGGACCACTGAGAATATTAGAACCTGTATCAATCTTTGAAATTTTAGGCAAGCTATTATGAGAAACCCTTTTCCTCCTCTCAGTATGGAAATGGTTCTACAACAGGTTGTAGAGTCACAGTTAAGGCCCTTGATTGACAGTTTGTTGGGCTGGAAGAAAATCAAGGCAAAAGGGGCAAATGCTCACAAAACCAATCTTATCACTAATTGGGGTACCATGTCTTACCAATGCCTGCTTTCTAGCTTACTTGATGTAAGCATCACTTTTAGAAGACTTGTTCACACGACTTTTGATGAATTGGTCAGTCTCCATCTCTATCTTGATGATCTAATTGTGTGTGTCAAGGGGTTGATAATTATGTTAGGATTCCAAGTGTTGGGTCCTTTCCAAATTGATTTTCTCTTGGACACTAACTCTTACATTTTAAATAAATTACAGAAGCATTTGTTTTCCTACAACACTAATATCCCTCGCTTGAAATATTGTGAGGGACCAACGTGAAAATCTCTGATGCTGTTTGGATTTTCTGTATAATAGTAGCCTAGCTCTGTTTTCTTTTTTTTTGTGCTTCTTTTTCTGCTTTACAGTAATTTGACTTCGTCTTTTTGGGTTAAAACTTTTCTGGCTATTTTCTTCATTTTTGTCTCTTATTGCTGTTGTTTTAATTTCTGCATTTTTACTTCGGTCATGATTTTGTTTCCTATCATCTTTTAGTTGATTTGGTCAAGATAGGATGTTCGATCAATTCTGCCACAATGACACTCCTACAAGGCATTGTTAGTAAATAAAAATCAAGCTTACACAAATGTTATGATGTCTCCTCTGAAGGACCCTTGAAATTGTTATATATTTCCACTGCTGTCTTATAAAGAATTGGTTATGTCCCGCTTATTTTTACCATTTCTCCATCCATTGAGATTTTAAGAGCAAGTCTAATTTTTTTTTCCTTGAAGTTAAGAGAAAATTATGGTTGAATGATTATGTATACAGTGGTAAAACCCCTCATTCTTATTACTTTTCATGAATTATTCCCAAATTCCCGGTCATCTTTCCATTGAATCCACTCACTTCCCCCTGTTGCATAATCTTCCTGGTTATGTTTTCTATGCCTATTGTTATCGGTATGTGAAACCATGAGTTCTGAGTTCTAAATCTGTTGAAAACAAATTTCCCTGTGGAGTCACCAGTTTGTTGATGATTAAAATTGCAACGAAGTTTTGCCCGCAAAGTGTTGCTAAAGCCTATTACTATAAAAGCTAAATAATACTAGTAGGTGGGCCCCCCTTTTAGATTGGAGATCAGATCTGTTCATATTTGATGTTTGTGATGATGTTTGACATGGCTTACATGGTTGATGAGATCTTGTTTTTATTGGCTATGGTTTGGGCTTATGAATTATTGGTTCTTTATGTTACTACGACCTATGCTATTCATTGACATCACTGCTACCTATTCTTGGAACACGTGCACAATAGTACATAAAAGGTAGTTGGAAAAAAAGAAATAACGCATACAAGGAATTGGAAAGAAATGAAAATAATGCAACAAATGCAAAGGGAAGAATTTGAACTATGCTAGATGCTATACTACATGCATGAAAGGTTTAAATTATTATGGTTAAATCCTAGCTAGAAAGTAATAGTTATGAGATTTGATTGAGTTACATGGTTAATATGCATATGATATATTTGTATGGGTAGAATGTTGGTGGCGCATTTGACAAGGTAATAGATGCTAATGGTTATGCAAATTGTTGAATTATATGGAAATTGGTTGAATTATGATATGGCCACGCTATTGGTTTTAATGGGTGATGGTTTCAATACATGGTCTAATTAATTGTGTTGATGGAAAGATTGTTGGCATGTACTAAGGAATTAATGCACTGTGAATGGAGGCAACGTGCATTTACTGCACTTCATCCTTACTTCTTTGTTGGCTGCCACCCTAATCGGGATATTGTTCAATTTTGTTACTTTGGTTATGCTTTGACTTCCTAGTAGAGAGGAATCGCTCGACCAACTCGCGTTTTAAGGTGTTTGATTACAGGTATGTCTTTTTTTTCCCCATCCATGATTCTAATCTGGTTATGAAATGGATATTGGCTTGGATGTATTGGGTTGTGTTTTCCTTGAGTATGGAAACTGTGTGAAATTGTGATTTTGGGATGAAGTGTTGATGGTTTTCTCTGCAAAAATGTTTGAAGTTACAACGTTATTGGTCACCTTGATGTGTTAGCAACCATAAGGGCTCTCTGTCGTCCTTGCTGGTTTAGTTGAAGGGTTTTCGTTTGGTCTAGAGTGACTGGTTTTCTTCATGAATTTTATATTTCCATACCCAGTCTCGACTTTTATGGGGTTTAATGGGTTTGGGATGCCTGGTCACACTGTGCATTATTTTGGGCATTGGGTCGTTCATGCTTTTATTGGTCGTGCAATAGGTTATGTTGCTTCTTCTCAACTCTGCTTCTTATAATCGTTGTTAGTTGGTTGGTTGAGAGAACCACGAGGGTTATACCCTGCATGTGCTAAGTCATTACAAAGCCCAAATGGAGCCTGGATCCTCTGCTCATAGCTCTCCTATCATGAGATTCGTCACCCTGGCCACAGAGTAAATTGTGTCATTCTCTGTGTGTACACCATTGGTCCCAGAGGTTTTCTCCATTGATAATAAATGACCTCAATCTCTCTGTGTTGGCCACAAAGAAAACCCTTAACTCTCGAGTCTGAGGGTTGACAAAGAAGACCGTTGTTTCCTGTTGGGTTTACTATTGGCTGTTATGCATTGTTGACAGAAGTAATTGACCGACTCGACCAAAGTGGATTTTATGCAAGTGGTGTTGGTTTAGCATCTAGCCTCTGCAATTGTTATTATTGAGTGTATAAACTTGGCATGGTTAATTAAAATGAATTGTTAATTCAAATTGTTGCCTCCTTGTGTTTATTGAATGGGTAACCTGGCACTGTTTTCACGCTTAATACATTGGTATGAGTGATATTCCTATAGCATGACTCGATGTTTACTGTGGATATGTGTTCTAATGGCATAATTATATTTGCAAATCGGGTTGTTTATGACAACTCCATTAACTGTATAAGTATGTTATCCAATTGCGTCATCAGGGGTGAGCCCGAGTTTACTCAGTATGGTTGGATTGCAGTTTGATTGATTTATGCAATTCTGTTGCTATCTTCTTGTGCTGATTGTTAAGTCATCACGATGAGGTTAAGTAAATGATACCGTGGTTGTGTGTTTTTAAAAAAATTATCAAATGGGAATGTTGCATCGTGGTTTTATGGTATGGCTGCCCACTAGGCATGCTATGGATATTTTTGGGGTTGCAAATTCAGGGATAGTCACAGAGTTTTGAACATGGCCTGTTGCAATTTGTTCAATGTTGTAAATCGGGCCTGCTATTGATGCCTCATTGAAATGGATGGATAGCCCAACTTTTTGATTATTTTGAGTCGAAGGAAATTGGGCTTGCACAGTCACATAATTATGCTTGCAGTGATTTGTTTGGAGTTTTCTACAACATAGAATGAGTTGGAGTGATGGTCATTGTATGTCTGTTTAAATGGCGAGTTAAAGTTTTTGCAATTTTAATTTAGATTATTTGGCCATCCACTACATATGTTTAATGATTATCATCGCATTTTAAATGACAAGCCCAATTGCAATGGCAGTATAACTTCATTGTTTTTCGCAACTCTTGAGTTGTATTTGATAATTGAAGTAATGTATGGACAATGGTTGTTTTGATAATAACAGAGTGGAAATTGTTTTTTTTTTTTTTAACAGAAACAATTATGGTTTGGTATTAAAATTTTTGCACAAAGGCGCTTATACATTCTTCAAAAATCTACCGGTTGTTTGCCGGAGGTCCCTCATGGCCCAGGTCCACCCATCTCTCATTCCGACAGTATGACTTTTCTTTAACTCTGGAGTCCTTATTATCGACGATATTTCCCCTAGCTTAAATATACATACAAATTGCTGAAGAATTAGACAATAAAACATTCTTGCTCTACTATGGGATTGGAGCCCACTCTTCCTTCTCGTCCAAGATCAGCATGCCTTCGGGAAGTAGGGCAGCTCTGTTCGCTTCCTCATCTGCCTCTTTGTTATTATTTCGCAATACATGGGAGAAGCTTAGACTCTGAAAAGAGCTTGCAATCTTTCTAATTCTTATCAAAATTCTAGTAAGCCGGAGATCCTTCGGTCTTGAGTTTTCCACTAGCATTTTTATGATAGTTTGGGAATCCCCAATGACCATTGCTTCCTTGATTCCCACCTTTTGCAGTA
>SNQJ01S0082189.1:0-35244 GCA_010110895.2 Picea sitchensis
TACAAAACCTTAGCAGTGCATCAGAAGAAAATTCTTGAGAATCACTTGGATGAGGAGTTGATGACGAAGTATATAAAGAAGAAACCAATGGAAAAGAAGATCAATAGAAGAAAGGTGAAGTAACACCCACTAGGGATCTTGTTGATGAGGTTGATCCCTCTAAGAAAATGAAGTTTTCCCCCATGAAACCTACTTGCTAGAATAAATCCATAGCTAGTGCGACTAAGTTGTAGACTATGCTCACACTTGATGACTTTGACTTCATCATCATAGCCGTATTAGACGCCTCGCAATACATTCTGCAAAATAATGAAGCCAAACAAGGAACCATGTATGAGATAATTGAGACAGAACTAAGAGGGGTACAACAGGCCCTTTACTCTAACCGCATTGTGTCCACTGTGCCCCTACCATCAGAATAACCAAAGCTGGGGGATGTGCCTACCCAACTCCGCAGAATAGCTGATGCGACCAAAGCTCACCTTCGTCACGCACAAGAAGAGAAAGAACATGCCACAATGGTCTTGAAGCATGAACAAGAGGAAATAATAGAACNAGTTACACAATAGGATAAATATGACCTCCACACCAAGTTCAAAGAGGAGAGAGCGCAGGTCAAGCAAGAGAAAGAACAGTTTCTCGCAGAGCATCTTAGAGTCAAAGAAGCATTCCACAAAGAACTTTGCTCTGTGACAGGCTTAGAGAAAAAGGCGGAAGACCTAGTGGAGCATCAAATAACACAACTTGCTAAAGCTATCCAATAGCTTCAATAGAGAATAGAATACCTAGAGCTATAAATAGTGCCAATGACTCCACAGGATGTGCTAGACCAAAGAGAAGCCACTGCCCAGAGTGCATTTGAGAGGATCAGAGCATTAGCTTCGGAATGTAAGCAACTTAGTAGTATAAGTGTGCAGACCTATGAGCGACTTACTGAAGACCCTGAACTAAAGGCACTAGAGACATAGCTCTAGGAGGAAAAGCAGCAAGTAATGATGGTACAGGCATAGTTGAAGCTCCGGTCAACAGTTGAGAGGATGAAGTGATCCCAGGAACAACGCACCGCTCAACAACATGTCCACACCATACAAAACAAAGTCATGGAAGTGACTCAAAGGCTCCAACCATTACAAGACGAGGCCTGCCAACTATTTGAGGAGATTGAAGGCCAAGGAGAAGATCTCGATCAAGTCGTTACTGCAGTTGAACAATGCTTAGAGGGACCTGTCAATGAGGCAGTTATTCAAGAGTTCGCCAAGCAGGAGGCCTTGGAAAAACAATAGGTTGAAGAAACTTGAGCCAACTTGAGGATTTTGAATAAGAGCTACCCATATCAGAGTGACTCGGGATGAGTCACAGGTGAGTGTTGGAGGCCTATTGGGCCCTGACCAAGTTTTGAAGATCCTTGGTCAGGTTTGACCTATTTTGGGACTTCGACAACCTATCAAAGGTAGAGCGCAAATCGAAGAGGATATTGTGGGATATTGGCCCCTTATTTAGGGATTTGTTGGTTTTGGGCTATGTAACGGGTATGGGGATGTCGGCCCATGGGTTTAACCCATGTTTAGGCCCTTTGTAATGTATAAAATATATATCTAGGTGATGTAAGAAAGGAGATAAATTTACTAGTAGTCGATGGTTTGGTGCCATGCTAAGTGCTAAGGCAAGATATGTATCTGTGTGATGTTGTGCTAAAGGCAAGCTGTGAATTATTTGTGCATGCTGTGTTAGGAACTTACAGAGCTAAGTGAAAGTGACTATAAGAGACTGTGTAAGGGTTTTGTGTTGTGACCTAGCTCGGGGAAGGAAGGTCTAGCGAAGTGCGCACAGATCTCTTGTCCTATGCGGAGTAGGATCTTATGGCTCTGTTCATGTAAGATATTGACAAAAGACAATAAAAGAGAAGAAGAGTTGGTGGACGTAGCCCCAGGCTTGGGGTGAACCATGTATATCCTGTGTTGTGGTTGCCTGTTTGTTATGTTTGTTTTATTGTTCATATGATTAATGCATAGTGAACTAATGTATGCTTAGATAAAACTGATATGATAGCTTAGTGTTGGATAATATGAATGAATGTTATATCTGACCTATGTGAATGTGCTTAGTGCTTCAATATGTTAGATCTGGATGAATATTGCGATGCTCTATTATTAGGGTTTACATGCGCTATAAACAAAGGTTGAATACTAATGAACTATAATTGCTAAGTTCTTTGTTAAAGTGTTACAATCACAGATCTGTGTCCTAGCTAAGTTTGCAGACACCAGAGTCTTGCAACCACCCCTGCCTCTACCTCGGGTGAGACTTCATCTGCTTCGTCGGTGTTGCTGAAAGGGCCGGTAGTTAGGGTTTTGTTGGTGCGCTTTTGAAGCATTGAACCCTTGGTCTAGCCCTGTGCCAACAAGATCTCTTCGAAGGATTTCTCTATTGTGCCAAGGTCGCTCGACATACACACTTGAGAGCAAATATCTCAGGTAGGTGGAAAAACACTCAAGGTAAGTAGAACAGGTGGTGAGGTCTCAATATGCACTGCGCGGAAGCAATTAGTTCCCTGTGGGCTCAGATAATCACACTTTGCAAAAGTGTCCCCGGTAATACATTCGACGGGTTAAATAGAGAATGTCGTAACAGACTCCTCCAACGTGCAGGAATTCCTCATTCAATACAATTCCATCCGTTATGGCGCAGTCGCAATGGTCCAACGATGATATTTTTTGAAATAAATGTGTTTCTAGCCATTCTAGAGCATCTTTATAATGGTCGAGACACCTCTAATGGTCATATTGCTTCGTTGTGGAGAATTTCCAGTCTATGTTGTTTTGCTATTATGGTGAGGTTCAAGTTCTGCAAGCCTTCTTTCTGCAAATTCCTCTCTGGAACCTCTTGCAATTTTTCTAGATTTTCTTTCTTCTTACTGATCTTTCTTGCTTTCTTTCCTATGATTTGCGTCTCTGGATTCCTCTTTCCATTCTTGTTATTATATTCTCTTAGTAAAGGGGCTTCGTACTGCTGAGGGTCTTTCACAGAGTTCGAGGGTAACACTTCTTCTCTTACTATCTCTGGAGTAGGTGTTGTACTCTTCTGCATGGATAGTTTTTTTAAGCCTTCTTGCGTTCTTTCAGCTTCGACAACTAGGTCTCTAGCCCTCAGTTGCTTCGACTTGTCCTCATCATATTCTATTAAGTGTGCTATTATCCTAGCCATGAAATCCCTTAATTCTTGTTTTTTCTGTTCTATAGCTTCCTCTTATTCTTTCCTTCGAATCTTATCTCTCTCAATCCAAGTCCTTCCTAACAAAAGTGCAAAGGGAGTGTTGTTCTCAACAAACTTAATGACCTCGAATTCTTCTTCTGTCAATGTTCCATGAGTAGTCATAGGTACATGAGTAAGTCTTACACATAGGGTTATCATCTTTCCTTTAAATCCTATTCCTCCCAATGAAGGAACCATAGCAAGCTTTCCCAAAATTTTCCAAGTACTTTTCGGCATAATGTTCACCTATGTTTCTGCATCCAATACACAATCTATGTCAAAGTCTCCTATTCTTGTTTCTATGCATTCTTTCTCTTTCAATATCTCTGATAAACTGATGTCTCTGTGATCATTCAGTGTTTCTTTCATCTGCAATAGTATAGCCTCTAATTCTTTCTGGTTCTTTAGCATATTCTTGGTCTCTTGGCCTTCCTTATGGATTTCTTATTGCATGTTCATCTTCTCAACTTTAGCAATCATTCTAGGGAAATCCAAAACTTCATGTCCAATAACTTTACAACAAAGGCAAATAGGACCTCTATCAGGGCATTCCTTAGCAATATTTCCTGATCTTCTGCAACTATAACAAAGTGTTAATCCTCTCTTTCTCTTAAACGATCCCCAACCTTTTCTGTACTGGGCACTGGGATCACAGTGATGGACCTGAAAAAAATGATTTCTAGGATCCTACATCCACTTGTTCATCGAAAAACTCTTTCTATGCATATGGATAACATATCATTCACTATTTTTATCAGATCTATTCATATCACATCTTCTTTCTTCTAGTTGTGCCCTAGTTTTCAGACTAGGATAAAAACTATAAAACATACCTAGATTCATTCTTTCAAAACAAAAATTTCCACTTATCTTATCTTTATCAGAGCACAAAGTTTTAAGCTCTTACCTCTTTTCTTAAGATCGGGCTTATCTTCTTAGCACAAAGATTCACAATTCAATTAGAGTATTGTGCACTAGAGCAAGATATCTACGCATATAACTTTCTCTTTTATTCAGTTCCCAACAATCACAGTTTCAGATCTCGACAATAGAACCATTTGTTGGAATAGGGGGAGACCCAAGCTTCAATACTTCAACAACGCACCAACAAAACCCTAACTACTGGCCCTTTCGAAAAAAACTACAAAGCAGATGAAGTCTCACCCGAGGTAGAGGCAGGGGGGGTTGTAGGACTTAAGTGTCTACAACCTAGCTAGGAAAAATATCTGTGATCACAATACTTAACAGAGAACTTAGCAGTTAACATTCAATGGTCTTGACCCTTATTCACATCGTAGGTAAAAACCCTAATTACAGAACAACGCAGTATTCAACAAGATCTAAGCATATCTAACCATTCAACACATAGAATCAAACAAATCTAGTATTTATTCATGATATTAAGCACTAAGCTACTACATCAAATGCATATAACATACATGAATATTACAACACTAAGAATACATCACATCAATCACACAGAGAAATCACAACACATGATATACGTGGTTCACCCCAGTGTGGGGCTACGTCCACCAACTCTTCTTCTTCTTTATTATCTTCTTCCAATATTCTTACATGCACAGAGCCACAAAGCCAACTCCTCATCGGATAGGATATCTGCACACACCTCTCCAGATTCTCCTTCCCCGAGTAAGGTCCAAGCACCAAGCCTTCTTACAATCACTTTCACTTAGCTCTGCAAGTTATCAACACACAATATGCACAAAGAATTCACAACTATTTTCACTTAGCACACTAGCCTACTAGGTCTAGTACTTCGTACATCACCTAGATATCTATTTATATATTACAAAAAGGCCTAAACATGGGTAAAACCCATGGGCCGACATCCCATACTTGTTACATAAACCCTAAACCCAAAACTCCCACAAAAGGGGGTGAGATCCTGTGATCTCCACTTCGCCTAGGTGCTCTATCTTGGACTAGCCTATTGAAGTCCCAAAAATGGTCAAACATGACCAAGGTTCTCCCAAAACTTGGTCGAGGGCCAACACACCCATTAGAAGTTCTGTTTTTATTTTCTCTGTTATTACACTTAATATCCTCATTAGTCTTGCATAATACATTGAATACATGCACCAAAGACATGGAAAGAAAATAACACAGGTTTGATGGGTACAATAATGTAGTAATAATACTTGCAGCCAATTTGAAGAGTTTCCATTCTGCAATTCACACAATTCCAGTCAGCCTTCGTAACTCAATATCATAGGAATATTTGGAACCTTTGTAGATGCCACCTGTCTTGCTTGACATGTTCAATTGTTATGGTTTATAAAAATAATGGGTTAGACATTTCACATGCAGTAGTATTCAAATCCTAGGCAATGGGAAATGTTTTGAAGGTAATAGGTAAATCTCTTACGCAACTATTTTCCCCATTCCTTCCCAATGCTCATTATATTCATTTTTTCAAGTTCATCCACCTGATATATTCTAAATTGACAACTAGAACATTAAACATGGATTCATATTCAAGAGGCTTGCTTTCTCTCTATTTTTAGATATAGAAAATGATGGATATCTTGATATAAACCCCCCCTCCCCCCGAAATAGTCCTAGTCCAAATATTCTAATAATATTTTGAGATAACTCATTCAAAGTTTTGGATTTTGTATCCAGACTACAAAGAAAATTTTTGGAAATATAAGACCTAAGAAAATTATCCACAATAGACAACACAAATTTCAAACTCACAATCATGAACTAGCTTCCATAGCTTCTCAAACCATGAACTGGATCTAATTTCTCAGTTTTTTAAGTATCTAGTAATAGGATTCTAATATTTTTTTACCAATAATTATTATGAATTCGTAACATCTGAGAATGCATTTATTTTATACTGAATGCATGGAGTCAAAAGAAAAAGAAACTGTGGCGACGGAAATTTGAGAAACGCAAGAACATGGACATAGTCTAGAGACTTTTAGTTGTTTTATGGGTCAACTTACGGCTATAAAATGTAGTGATCAAATATATTATGATGAATGACTGTGTTGATATACAGTGATGTAGTATAATTGAGGAAGCCCTTTAAACCAAAGAAAAATCCTCTGCCTATTAGATTTGATATTATAGCAAAGAAAAATAGTAGGGTTATTCAATTGTCTAAAGATTAATTAAAATTCCATTGCAACCTATGCATACAAATGATACATGTTCAAACTTCCCAAGCCAGAGTGAGAATGTATATTCCAACATGCTTTGAGTCATTTTTGATACAAGTTTCATCAATTCAAACAAAAAATTATCTTTTATTGCATGATGATTCAACTATATAGAGCTATGCAACTCCATCACATACGATCTTGGAATTTCAAAACTCCATTGACTACAAAGGTTAGCCATTTTTATCTATATTCCATTTAACATATCAAAGGTTTGAATTTCAAGATGTAGAATTCAAACATTAAACATTTCATCCAATATCGAATCATGGATATGGTCAACAAAGGAGGATGTACCCTTAACTCAAAGATTAGTTGAATGCCAATTTTTGTGAGTTGTTTTTATTTTAATTCAAGAAACTGAAAAAAATAAATACAGGAAATAGTTTCCGTCTAGGCCACTATATTTCTGCACAAAGGTGAAGCTAAAACTTTTGAGTCTATGATCAGGATTATTTTCAGCATGAAATGAGAGCAAAGATATAAAAAATAAATGTACAAAGATATCTCAGATATCCAATAATATAACATAAATATATCATAGATGCAACCATAAACACAGAGATACAATGATACATAATTTCTATTAATGAGCGAATTGTACAAAACTTTACAAATACAGAGTGGAAGACTCGCTAGAATGGTGGTATCTTATCTCTGAGAAGAGATGTGGAGGATACTCACCTTAGAAATAATATGAGTGTTATAATAAGGCTCCACGGGCCTTTTTAACATAAGGAAAATCCAAAACCCTAACCTCAGATGATGAAATGCCAAAAGGTTTGCAGGTCTTGATGGGGGTAGTTGATATGTCAACTTCCCTGTTATCAATGTAAAATTTTATTTTGGAGACCCATGCCTTTAAAACTACCAGGGAGCTAAGTCAGTATGGAGGATAGACATATTGGTGGACAAAGCCACATCTAGCAGAAAATTATGAATATAGTGGAAAGGTGAAGTTGATGGGGCTCGTCGAGTCACAGATCTTGAAACAACCAAGATCGACGGTCAAGGGACATATTGGGCGAGGAAGTAGCACAAAGGTTAATCACTCGAGAGTGGTCCAGAGAAAATACCATGGTTTCACCTCTCAGATATGTGGCGCCACCAAGTGCATATGGGGGGGAAAAGCGGGTAGACTTGAAACCACCCAAGCTCACTCTCATGTCACATGTTAAAAGATCATTTGATACATGTCAATTCTGAAGATCGTGTATGAAAAAGGGAAGAGTTTACGGCTTACCCAATCACATCAATACAATTGTTTGAGTACTATATGCCATGCAAATTTGGGTAAGTTCCGCCAAAAAGATGATCTGAAGGCTCATCATTCGAAATTGACAGTCAAGTGCAATAGGTCGTTGTCCAGGCAAGTACTTTTGTCAGTAATCTGTGATTAGGCACTTGATGATGACCATCCCTCAAAACATAGATAACATTACTATGGTTTGAGAAATCGACACTCCATTTCTGAACGAAGTAATTTCAAACCATATCATCTTCCTAATTTATATATGATTAAGGGGGACAAGCTTATATTTTCTGCAAAACTAGAAAAAATGGATAAAACAGGCCAATCAGCCTCCAGTGGACCAAGATTTTCAGTTAATATGGAAAATTCATCAGTGAATAAGAAAGAGAGGTTGGTTGCATAGATATTAGCAACTAAATTTCATACAAAGTCTGCAACATAGCCAGAAGCAGATAAAGAGGTCAGATTAAATCCCATCATGAAAGATTTAATCGTCAAAGGATACGTGAATGCACACCACAAGAGGGCGGTAAAGAGGAAGTGGAGCAAGCGACAAAAGACAAAGATCAGAGATGAGGGGGTTGAGAGCATTGGGGAAAACCAACCAGTTTGGTTAAGCACTCTAAAAGAAGAAATCACCAACCTGGAATAGTTCTCAGGCTAAATTGAGTATGTTTCAGAGAATTTTGTAATAATATGGACATGTGGAATTCAACGAAAAAATCTCAGATATGCCAGTCTTGTTTATAATGCTCCCTATAAAGTAGGAGAACAGTTATTATATGTTACTCATTTTTTTAACCGATGTCTATTGCTAAAGCTGTGGGAAATTAGAGTCATTTTGAATCCCGTATCTAAATTTTCTATATATATCATTCCAAGGATAAAGAAATGGATGAAACCGAAGAGGGGCCTTCCCTCGTAGCAGGAAGGCTTTGTAAAATCCCGGAGCTAAAGTGAATATACAATGCAGAAGCATTTTGAACTGTTTATGAAAATATTCTAATGGTGGTGATATGAGCTTTTTCTCCTTTAAATGTATGTATCTCCTATGTTCTTTAATTCCATTTGCATTTTGTTCTGTTTAAATTGGAGAGATAGAAGTCTAGAATTCATCCTATGATGCTCTCGACTCAAGCGATTTAAACTATGTGACCTTCTTCTAGCTAATTCATATTTTTCTTTAATAATGCTCTGATGTGGTTAATTGTTTCTCCTTTTCCTCTTTCACCATGCATATTTCAATTTTAAAAACTCAGACTCATTGCCTCATTTAGCCTTTTTCCTCTAGATAGTTCCAATGACCTACCACTGCTTTATTCATTTTTGACTCCATAGCCCCAAATGTCACCCTCATTATTTCGACAACAACTTTATAAACCCCCCCCCAAAAAAACCAAATCTAGCCACCAATTTCCAAATACATATCGAGTGACACAAGAAATCCCTCTCCGAGTTGAGAAGGCTAGTGCCCAGCTCTAAATTAGGTTGAAACAATTACCCTTGTCATCTTTTTTGACAACCAAATAGATTTATAGGGTGCTAACATTTTTGCGCCATTGTCGGGGACGAAATTGAAAATTTTTCCTTGCGAAAGAATGACATGGTTGAGTTATAAGGTCTGAGAGCGGTGGACCCTTAGGAACATATTGGCTTTATTCCCGCTCTGGCTGCTCCACACATCAAAAAAATCAATTGGAAGGTGATTCCACTGGTCGAAGAATCTAGGAATTTAAATTTTACTGGCAAATCCACTCTCAATGCAAAATCCAGCTCGCGAAGCATCATTGGTGACTCCACTGTCCGAATATGAAATCCCTGAGAAAGGTATGAAAAAATATCATGGGAGAAGACAAGTACTTAAAATTGGATTTTTTCCAAGGCATTTTATTGTTCATTATAAGTTGCTTCTGGTCCTATCCTGAACATGTTAGATGAATGTTTCTTCACCTACTTCATACAAACAATGATCATGATAATCCTAAAGTCGCATTTCCTCCTCTCAAGATTATACAAATATCCCCTCAAATTATTGCTGACCTTGATCAAAATCTCCCACCTAAACCATATGATAACTACAACCAAGATGATAAACCTTATGATACCAAGGCTGATATTTCATCCCCTATGCTTGGTTCAATACCCTCCAATATCCAACATAGATACAGACCCTTGAAATTACCCCACATCCTCCACGATTTCCCTCCAAAGTAGTATGAGTACTTACCTGTGTTTGATGGGGAACAAAGTACCGTCACAGTCGAAAAACACATCCAAGGTTTTGAACATTTTATAGATTTGGTTGAGATTGATCACAATGATGTTTGTATGATGTATTTCTCTCAATCCTTGAAAGGAGATACCAAATAATGGTTCAAATATTTGCAACCAAGAAAAATTGGCTCATGGGAAGAATTGGAGGGTGTTTTTTCGAAGTTCCGGGGTAAGAAGAAATATCTAGGCCTGCAGCTTACAGAATTCAATGCCTTGAAAGGGAAAAGAACTGAGACCATTTCTGCATCCAATAGAAGGTTTTCCAGTAATTATTATGGTCTTCCCAAAGAAATTAAACCCACTGAAGCTGCTTCCATGCTCCAATATGTCACTACTCTTCACCTAGATTTGTCTTTCCTCCTGATGGAAAGGAAACCCGTGACCTTGCAACAAATGTTCAGCAATGCTTAGGAGATTCAACACAATATGCTAGCATGTGAATGAATTCAAAGTGGGAAATTAGGTGTTCCAAAACATAAGGATGAATGTGAACAAAGAACATTTGACTGGAATCTTGAGCATAAGATTGATGATATTATAAGTCCTTTCGAAGTTTTGAATGAAAATGAATTTGTAGAGGATCATATCCTACTTATTGAAAAGGAAGGTACTTATTCAGTTTCTGATCCATCCTATTGGAGCTGCCTTTTTTATTTTGTTCAAATCTATTTTAAAAATTCAAATGTTGGTTCTTAAGTTCTTTTTCGCTTCGTGATATTCACCTACTGAATATCTCAGTAGTCTCGACATGTGAAATAGCTGGGGATGTGATGTTTCATAAGTTACCACTTTGTATCATTAGACGAAGGTTTTTTCTCTTCGTACCTCGGAATATCACTCTTCGGGAGTTACAAGTCACAAGATTTACAAACCCCGATGTGGGAGGTCGCGAAAAGTTTCAAAAGCTTACCTCAGGTGAAAGCTAAGAGTGGGACCATGTAAACCCCAGTCAAATGCTGTCGGGACTTCGTGTCTCGGTGTTCACTCTCTCCTAAAACATTACCACTGAAACCCCGAAAGACGAAGCCGCAAGATCCTCACATAAGTAACCCGAGTTAATGTCCAGAGTGTTTAGTTTTGACCATGGTTAAATCCTCTCTAGATTTCGCGACTCGGCATATGTTCCGCCCGGAAACTATACCCTCGAAATCCCCAAGCTTTGAAGTCGCGATATAAATGAAAACATAATTAATAAAACACTTAATCTGATTATGTCCTCACTTAACTAAATCTAATCATCATAATCTCGGGTTTTAGAGGCTCGAAAGGTCAGAGTTAAAAGTCTCGATATGGCGAACGCCGAAATGTTGATTTAAATCCTGATTAAGGAAGCCAAGAAATCCTAATCAATGTTTAATGCAAATCATAATAATGCTCAGTTTACGAGGTAATTTCAAATGTTCCTTGTGCCATCTTGTGCCACGAATCTTCGAATTTTATGGAATTAATTGGAAATAAGGAGAAACGACAAAGTAAGGATATGGTTTTTATTGCCAAAATCTCTACCTAATTATGATTGGACCATTTTGTTCATAAGGACATCGATGTGTTAAATGTTCGAAGATATAGATCTTTTGCTTCCTATTTTATTCGTAAAGTTCATTTCTATCCCGCACAGAGAAATTTTTCTCAGTAAGCTAACTTCTATATGTATACACATTATTATTACAGAAGAGCTAAGTTACAATCCCCTGGCATGGCCCCATGAAAATCATCCAAGGCAATCGCTGAGGTTTCAAGACAAGGTTATGATAATATTTCAGATACTTCACCTCGAAGCGTTGATTCCATACGAACCTGGTCATACGTCTCAGAGGTGTTGCAATCACAGTTGGTGAACTACTCGGACAATTCCAGTGACAATGAGACAGATGAAATGTCTACCAAATACAAGATCGTCGTCCAGGCATAGATGCAGAAAGTAGCGGTCCGACCACATATTCTACCTTACTATGACGTGATCCGATGGACACTAGATCATGTAGACATCCCTACCAAAACCATCATCAGCGAGAAGGGGGTCACTGTTGGGACCTTAAAACCAGAAAGCTTATAGGTTATGTACAAATTACCACCCACGTCAGACTTCATGTACAATGCAAAGTTTCTAGATGGTTTTAAACAGAAGGAATGCAAGCAATACGTGAAAAGTTTATCTGATTTGATCAAGGATTGGGTCTCACACCCAGCAAAGTTCAGGGAAGATAGCAATGGAATTTATTCCATATTTTCTTTGGAACCACAGTTCAAATACGTAGCGATGATGACCTGTAGATTGTACGGGAGGGAAGACACCACGCTTTTTTTCCTCCAATGGGTGCCCTTGATATACTCTGTAGCAGAAGGCTCTTCTTTCAACTGGGCCAAAATGTTATCAGATAGCCTGACCAATCGGGTTACAGATAATCGGACGTAGAAAGAGAGCGGGAAAGCTACTTCATTTTTTATGTCTGCATATTTCATGGACGCAATATGTTCCATGAAGCCTTTTCCCTTTATGAATTGGAGCTGGGATCCATTGGATGCTGAGCCAGTCCATGTATACCATTCTAAGCTTTAGGAGGACAAGGCTTTGGATTTTGTATATGAAATATTCAACTGGGTGATGGTACTGATGCATGTTGCCATCTTCGGTAATCCGCCACCTAGGATATCATATAGCATCACGGAAAATTTAAGCAGAGTGGCCGATTGGTATGTGGAGAAATAATTCTCATACATCAGGGTTTTTGGCGCTTCTGTCCCTTTGCATGCTTTACCCTTACTTATACCCAACAGGCTGGCTTGTCATGAGATCGCCAGGAAAATTGTAATTGGCGGTATAAGTAAACAACTGAAAGGGTATTCAAAAAAGGTATGGCCACCTTTTCCTATTCATTTAAACACCTATTCATTATTAGACTTTGGGCATGCAAAGGCTGAGCCAGCAGCTCTAGAAGATATAAATTTGGTTCATATCGAATTCAAGAAACATGATCCACACAGGGTCATGAGTAATCATCTGGCCAGTTGTGGCCTCAAAAGATTTGAGCACGAGAATTCGCCTCATGATGATATTTTCTGAGGTGAAAAATATTATGATGAGGTTTTGGCTTGAATACAAGCCCTGTCGCCCGAAGAGCAGGCCGATGTTGTCAGATTTCAAGAGCATAGGAGAAGTTTCCTTCCTCCAGTATTACAGGGTGAAGATCCGACGATAGTAGAGGAGCAACGAACAGAAGTCGAAGGCTCTAAAGGTTCAGTGCCCGGCCAAGAAGGAAAACAAGATAAAGAAGAGCAAGTTGGGGGCCCGAAACAGGAAGCTGAGGCTTCCAGTCCTCCAAGCAAGTCAACTTCGGTCATTACTCCCAGGAAATCTTCTAAACAGGTCGGCAATCATATCACCTCAATTACCCCCTACAGTCTGCAAAGGAAATCCCGGACGCAGGTTGGATTTTGGGTGAAAAATTGACACCTGTAGCAGTTGAAGAGATACCTCCGAATGAATTCTTCTTCTATAAGAAGAGGAAAGTGGTTGTGAGACAAGAACTCTACCAAGAGGCAGGTACTGTCTCTAATAAATATAAAATTTTAACTGATGGAAAAAATATGAAGAAAGTAGAGTTCGTGATGCAAATAGCAGGAACATTGGGTGCCTTTGCCACAACGAACCAATATTCATTCGGGACCCTAAAATATCAGCTAAAACGAAAGAATCGTTTGATCAAGACACTAGATACTAAACTATCTACAGTAGAAGTTGCTGCTAATACTAAACTATCTACAGTAGAAGTTGCTGTTAAAGATCAGGAGAGTGCGATTTTAGAGAAAGAAAGAATAGAATATGAAAAAGAAATCGAGCGGCTTAAAGTCGATCTCGAACAGACACAGTTGAAGGTTCATACAAGTCAGACTCAGATAAGCCAGCAGGGAGAATTGATAGACCATCTTCGGGCCAAACCAAAATTCGCCAAGATCCAGGTAATCGATATCGGGACATTTCAATCCCTAGCAATAGAGATCAGAAAAAGGTTATCGACGACATAGCAGGGTTTTCTTGCAAAATTGGAAACAATTCAAAGCAGCTTCCAACTCATTGATCAGGTGTTGGAAAACCTTTCTCTTAAATAAAGGGATGTTAGAGTAGCTCGGGTGGCATTCCAATAGGCTATTATAGCCAGAACGAGAAGGGAAGCATACAATAGTTCTAGTTTTCCCATCGCAGAGCAGACCAGGGGTAATATCTTTTTGAAAGAATGGGAGTGAAATGTATCCGAAGGCAAAGAACAAGCTAAAAAGATAAGGAAATCTTGTGAAGAAATTTTCGGTTTGTTAAGTGAGATTTGTTTGGGTTCTGATGGTGAAAGTGGCATGGAGATATTGGGTCAGATCAATACAGCTAAATATATGCTAAATATCAAGAAAAATGAAGAAAGAGAATTAGACGAAATATCACAAATAACTCAAACAAACATAGTGCAAATAGGCAAATGGCTAATTAAACCAAATATGTTGTTATGCTCTATCAATGCCAAATATCAGCATGTGGAGGGAAAGCTATCAATATTGATAAAAGACTACTATATTTTTTAGGCAAATAATCAAGCTGAGCCATCTAAGTTGATATCACAGCTGGTGGAGAAGTGCATTATTTGTACGGAGCATGCGAAGAGGTAGGTTTCGGGTACCAAATGAGAATGGAGATAAATAAACGAAACGTTTCGACTCCTTGATTGTAACCGAAAACCTCTGGAACTATTGAGATTCCAGTGCAAAATAATTTTGTATAAATATACATTTTGAAGAAAGAAAAAGGGTTGGACCTTTTTGATTAATTGTAATAGAGACTGTCTCTTTTCAAGACTTAATACAAAGCAATCCAGAGATTCCTAATTCATTCACTACTGTGTTATGAGTTCATTCTCTCTGTTATTTCATTTTCATTCTTATTTCGCTTATATACATCTAATGAAGGTTGCATTGCAATTTAGTAAAATGTCTACTGCAGTGATTAATATTTAAGCTATCTATTGTTCATAGTTTTTCCTCTGTATTGGCTATTAGCAGGTACAAGAACTGTGAATATTTAGATTGTCATATTTTATACTTCATCAAACTATTTCTTATCTTATTTTCTTCTTCTGTTTACAGAGTGAGATTCTCTCTTGATAGGAGCCTTATTCTATAGACAGCTTAATGTTTTTCTCATAATTCATACACCATTTATTTCAAATATAATGCAGTTACGGAAAAAAGCCTTTGCTTTGCAATTTTCTTTTAATATTGATTTCTAAAGTTCTCTTTTATAAAATCAAATTGATATAGCATAAAACTTTTTGGATTTCTTTAAATTTTTTGTTCCTCTATGATTGTCCCTGTTGAAAGACAACCCAATATTGAACCCGGTTTGACAGATCAAACCCATATTGCTTTAAATCTCTTTGATACCATACTTAAAATGACTAACACCTGGGTAGAACTTGAACGTTCATGGGCTGCAATTGAAAGGGATATAAACATCCAAGAACAGTTGGAATCCAGGCAGAGACAGCCTGTAAATCAACCCTAGCTTCCTTTCCCGAAGGTATACCCTCCTCTTTTTTACATCTTACTAAATTGCAGATGCCTAGACATCGTACTTTTTAAATCCTTAAGTACAAAATCTGGAACACCACATCCCATGATAAGCAGGGGGGTGATTTGTTTATGTATTGATTTGTAGATAGTGAAGAAGATGAATTTGCAAATCAGCTTGTTGAAGAGCAGGTTGATGTGACAAGTTTGATCCTTTTATATGGCATTGCAGATGTTGTTGATTTGCCTATATATGATGAATATGATGATGATTGTAAAGTTGAATTGCTAGAACAACTAGATGTATGTCCTCTATTAGAAAATGTTCCTTTTCAGCACTATATTGAGAGCAATCAACCTACATATCATAGTTACAAAGAAGAAAGAACTGAGTCAGTTGAAGGGAATTATTCACCTTTTTTATTATCTTCATTTAAATTGTTGAAAGAAGATTATAAGATCATCATTGAAGAAAAGGAATGTGTGTTGATTCCAAATCACATTGATTCACAATCTTCTCTTGTGTTTGATGACCCTGTTGTTGGTTATGTAGAAAGACTTGTCAGTTCGAAATTGCAGCCACTGGTCAAAGATGGATCTGAAAATGAGTTTTTTCAGAAATCCAAAGAAAATGAAAGAGGTTTTGAATCAGGTGAAAGAATATTTCCATTGTGTTTTGCTTCTTTCGAATTGCTGAAGCAAATTTTTTATATTGTTTCAAATTAGAAATCTTCCAAGCATAACATTGGATATGAAGAAAACAATGAACTTGCAAATGAAAACTATCTTCCATTATGTTTTTCTTTCTTTGAATCATTGAAAGCAAGTCATGAGATAACATAGGAAGAAGGGAAGTCTGATTGCATTCATAGTAGCACTATTTTACATGAACAAATTTTTATCAGTAAGGAAGATCAACAACCTTTATTTACGTTAAAAGATCATATGGTCGATTGCATGGGAGGATATTTCAGTTCAGAATTGCAACCTTCCAGCGGTGATTTTAAGGATGGAAATTTATTTTAAAATGTAGAAACCTTGGCAAATCTTACTAATTCTTCATATGCAAACTATAAATTTTTGGCGATATTTTTTTAAAAATATTGAAATTCCTAATGATTTTATATAGTTTGTATAACATTTTGGCGATTTTTGATGTAAAATAATTTTATCCTATAAAACTTGGGCGAATCATTTTTAGAATAACGAATCTTGTTTTGTGAAAATCCATGGAAAATTAGCCCATGAGAAAAATTTAGCCCCTAAAATCATCCCTGAAACATGTGCTCAGCTACAAGCCTAAAAATGAAGATGAAGATGATCGAGGAATTGTTGTTATAGGTCATTTTCCTTCCCCTAAAACTAATATAGATATGCAACAATATTTCCAACAAGACAAAGTGTTTCAAAGTTTTCTTTCTTCCCTTGAGAATGACATGGTGGTCCAATTCCTAAGTGTCCTAAACAGAGATGAGGTTTCTGAAAATACACCCATGAAAACTTTGAATTGTGAAATATTTCATGATGATAGATTTCCACACTCACTAGAAGACTCTAAGTAGGAATTTACTTCCATTCATTCATTAGAAATTCAAAGTGACAGTCCTTAAGCAAATTCCCAGAAGTTTGGTAAAGCCACATCATAATTATTTAATGAACAAGAACATGACCTTGATGCACACGATGTGGTAGTCATATTTAAAGATGTTGAAATATGTATAAATGTTTTTTCCAGGATTCCTAGAAAGATGGATGAGTTTATTGCTATCATTTCATTCGAAAATACTCCTAAGATTGAAGAAATGAAGAAAGAAAAAAAAAACCCATGAAGGAAACATGTTTTCATGTCTTATCTCCTGAAAAGAAAATATTCCTTCATGTGTTTCATGACCCCATGGCAGATATCTATAATCAGAATATATAGATGATGGTGGGTTGTAAGATTAAGAATAAAGAGAGTGATAAATCAATGGTTGTACTAGATATGGGTCTCTTTACACTAGAGGTTGTTCTTTAGCCATGGTTGTCTTCTGTTTCAAGAAACTGCTACTTCCATCCTTATCAGCAAATCTATCAGCTTCTTGATGGAAGTCAACAAGGTGAAACACAGGAAAACCAAAATGAAGTGGGAAAAATGGGATATAGTTTGGGCCTTGCACATGCGTTGGAAGATTCATTTGCGATTCTGCTAGAAATAGTACATAGTCCCAATATTTTTGAAATCCTAGAAATCAAATCCATATATAACTTCCCAAAAGAGTCGTTGGAAAGAAGACATTGGAGAAAACATGTGAAAAGAAAGAAAATAATAGATAAAATGTTGGCATGGCTGCATTGGCATTATGATTTCACTTGATTGGCAACTCATTTCAAGAGTTAGGGTAGGTAGGTGAGAATAAGCTTGTTGGTCAAGCATTTTTCAATTTGGATTTTTAGTAGTGTGTACAATTAGTTTTTGTGGTGTATTTAGTGTTCAATATCTAGTTGAGAGTAGTATGAAGAGTTTTGTTTTCAGCAGACACTGGTGACATGTCGGAGTAGGATACATATACATGTTTTGTGAGTAGCCCAATGAAGCAGGCACCAGGTCTACTGTTCTTTTCTACCTTGTAGGGAGGATAGCATCCCCAGTTGGAGCGTATGTTATCACTATAAAATTTTCTTTTTGAGACCCATGCCTTTAAAAATAGCAGGGAGATAAGTCAATATGGAGCATAGACATATTGGCGGACAAAGCCACATCTAGCAGAAAATGTTGAATATAGTGGAAAGGTGAAGTTGATGGTGCTCGACGGGTCACAGATATTGAAACAACCCAGATCGATGGTCAAGGGACATAACGGGTGAGGAAGTAGCACGAAGGTTAATTTATCAAGAGCGAGCCAAGGAAAATACCATGGTTTCACCTCGCAGATATGTGGTGCCACCAAGTTCATATCGAGGGGAAAAGAGGGTAGACTTGAAACCACCCAATATCACTATGATGTCACGTGTTAATATATCATTTAATACATGTCACTTCTGAAGATCGTGTGTGAAAAAGGGAAGATTTGACGGCTTACCTAGTCACATCAGTACGATTGTTCGAGTACTTTACGTCGTACAACATCGGGTAAGCGCCACCAGAAAAATGATTTGAAGGCTCATCATTCAAAACTGACAGTCGAGTGCGATAGGATGTTGTCTGGGAAAATACTTTCGTCAGTAATCTATGATTAGGCACACGATGACGATCATCCCTCAAAACATAGATAACATTACTCTATTTTCAGAAATCGACACTCCATTTATGAACAGAGTAATTTCAAACCATATCAGCTTCCTAATTTCTATATGATTAAGGGGGACAAGCTTATATTTTCTGCAAAAACATAAAAAATGGATAAAACAGACCAAGCGGCCTCCAGTGGACTAGGATTTTCAACTAATTGGAAAATTCATCAGTGAAGAAGAAAGAGAGGTTGGTTTCACAAATATTAGAAACGAAATTTCATACAAAACCTGTAGCAGGGCTAGAAGCAGATAAAGAGGTCAGATTAAATCCCCATCATGAAATATTTAATAATCAACGGATACGTGGACGGGCGCCACAAGTTAGTGGTAAAGAGGAAGTGGAGAAAGCGACAAAAGGAAAAGATCAGAGATGAGGTGGTTGAGAGAATTGGGGAAATCCAACAAGCTTGGTTAAGCACTCTAAAAGAAGAAATCTCCAACATGGAATAGTTCTGAGGATAAATTGAGTATGTTTCAGAGAATTTTGTAATAATATGGACATGTGGCATTCAACGAAAAAATATCACATATGTCATTCCTGTTTATAACAATCCCTATAAAGTAGGAGAACATTTATTATACGTTACTCCTTTTTTGTAACCGATGTCTATCGTTAAAGCTGTGGGAAATTTGAGTTATTTTGAATCCCATATGTAAATTTTCTATATATATCATTCCAAGGATAAATAAATGGATGAAACCGAAGAGGGGCATGCCCTTATAGTAGGAAGACTTTGTAAAATCCCGAAGCTAAAGTGAATATACAATGCAGAAGAATTTTGAACTATTTATGAAAAGATTCTAATGGTGGTGATATGAGATTTGTCTCCTTTCAATGTATGTATCTCATGTGTTCTTTAAGTTCATTTGCATTTTATTCTGTTTAAATTGGAGAGATAGAAGTCCAGAATTCGTCATATGATGCTCTCGACTCAAGCGATTTAAACTATGTGAAATTCTTCTTAGCTAATTCATAATTCTCTTTAATAATGCTCTGATGTGGTTAATTGTTTCTCCTTTTCTTATTTCACCATGAAGATTTAAATTTAAAAAAATTAGACGCATTGCCTCATTTAGTGTTTTTCCTCTAGATAGTTCCAATGACCTGCCACTACTTTATTCATTGTTTTCTCCATAGCCCCAAATGTCACCCTCATTCTTTCGACAAAAGATTTATAAAAAAAAACCCCAAAACAAACCAAATATAGCCACCAATTTCCAAATAAATATCGAGTGACACGAGAGACCCCTCTCAGAGTTGATTAGGCTAGTGCCCAGCTCTAAAGTAGGTTGAAACAGTTACCCCTATCATCTATTTTTACAACCAAACAAATTTACAGGGTGCTAACATTCCCGAGGGCATAAATTTTGCATTCAATCTCAGTTTTGGGTACTCGATACACCATTGGAAAGGTGTAACCGAGAAGAATGATTTTTGACTGGAAAAACATCATTTAGGGCCTCAAAATGGCCCTAGAAGTCTGGGACTCAAAAACCTGTAAAACAATTGCCAAAATGGAAAACTGTATGTGAGCCAGTTGGAAGAGGTGGGTGGCCACTGATATCCACCTGGATCAATCCTTACTCCTTAGGAAGCAATGGTATCCGTTGGATTGATTTCCCAGGGGAGAGGGGAAAGAATTTGTTGAATCTAAATCTTGGTGAGCTACTTTCCTTGTTGGATAAGTTTCACTACTTGGTTTGTGGAAGGCTGTTACGAACCTGTTTCTTACGGGGTTTAATATGTTCAACCAACGTTTTACATCTTGGCTTGATTAGGAAGTGTGTAGGCACTGTTGTAGGTGAATAAATAATATATTCTTTCTCTTCTGCAATCTGCTTCTGCTGGATAGAAAGGTCTTGGTCCAAGACTGCAGTGGTTGTAATGTCCTTATGTTCACCTTTTGAATATACTGTGAAGAGGTTGAATTTTGCAGTATGAGAGATTACCTTGCAGCATTGTTTTGGTGGGAAAGTAGTTGGAACTACCTCTGGTATCCTGTAGACCTGACCCCCAAGAGTAAAAATGACACTGTTGGGTCGAGACTCATAAACAACATTACATTTACACATATATGGTTGGCACAAAATAAAATCATAGACATCCAGAGGGGAAACTCATACAATACCTCATCCTTGAAATGATTGATTATGTAGGACATGTGACACTGTTGGAAGACACATAGATCTCGTCCCTAGCGAAGCCACCTGATTTCGTATGGCTGCGGATATGGTGTTATCGACAATACCAACTGTTTGAGGACCTATGCTAAGATGAGGTTCTTCTGGCTTCCGATATCAACAATGAAATGCAATGGGGTCCCCTTCACCCACATTTGTGGATGGAAGAGGCACTCCCACTCTTCTGGATATGTTGGTTCTTATGGTTGAATTATTGTAGTCGCGATAATAGTAGTGGGGTCTGCGTTAATGATCTATATTTTCCAATTATTTTTTGAATCAGGGTTCGACTCCTTGTATTTGATCTTGGACACCAATGAATGTTTTGAGTGACATTCATCAGTGTTGTGCCAGGGGATTTTGTGGAAATCACACAACTTTCTAGTGTCATTCTTCGTCTTTCCATTACCCTTCCTTTCTTGTGGGTTGGGTTGGTTTTATCGAGACTGTTTATTAGGGTTTTATTTATCGTGATTTAATTGTTGTGTATTTGCATACCTAAACTCCCATTTGTTTTAGTGCCTAAATTTCTTCTCAATTTTGACAATATATCGATAGGCAGTTCCTAGTGATGATATGTCCAGAAACTCCATTTTAGTTTGGATGTATATGTGTAGATCCCCATGGTATTTCAAAACCAAATTCCTCTTAGAATAATTAATACCCATCTTGGTGCGCAAGGTATGAAAGGTATTGGTGAAATCCGACACTTCTTGGCCCCTCTCTTGATGCAACGTGGTATATCTCATGTACTGGTTGTCATAGTTACCAACAAGGTAATATTGTTCCTTGACCGCATCCACAAGAAAATCCCAAGTGGGATCAACCACATATATTCTAGACTCCTTTGTGGAACTTTGCTCCTAGTTATTTTCCCACCAATGTTTGACAAGAGGGAGAGCCTTAAGGAGTGCGAAGGCGATCTTTTCCCTGTCAAAAAAATTGTGAACAAAGAAAAACCTTCTAGCAAATTTAACCATTTTTCTAGGGCATTTTCATCTATCCGTCCTTCAAATACGGGAATATAAAAATTAAATTATACCTTGAAAGACAAGGTGCCTCCAAAGTGGTCACTTTATGAATATGTTTCGGTTTTTATCGAAATGCGTTGAAGGATGTCGGAAAAATTCTCCATCATTTTGTCCCTCTATCATGTGAGAGCTTGCTCAAGAAAAATATTAATAGAATCGACTGCTCTATTTTTTTTATTTTCTTCTTCCATGGAGGGTTTCTTTAGCACGTGAGAGTGATTTTCCTAAAGAGAGACAAGCTCAAGACCCAGCTTTCTATACTCATACCTTGTCGAGTACATGCACTGAAAAAACGATCAAGAGCAACCTGCTCTGATACCATAGATCCAGATTATTTTCATCACAAAATGAGAGAGGAGATACAATAAATAAATGTACAAAGATATCTCATATATCCAATAATATAACAAAAATATATCAGATATGTAACCATAAACACAGAGATATAATAATACACAATTTCTATTAATGAGCGAAATGTACAAAACTATAGAAATATAGAGTGAAAGACTCGCTAGAATGGTGGCAACTTATCTCTAAGAAGAGATGTGAAAGATACTCGCATTCAAAATAATATGAGTGTTACAATGAGGCTCCAAAGGAATTTTTAACATAAGGAAAATCCAAAACCCTAACCCCGGAAGATGAAAATCCAAAAGGTTTACGGGCTCCGATGAGGGTAGTTGATACGTCAACTTCTCGAGGGTGTAAATTTTTCATACGATCTCCGTTTGGGGTGCTCAATACACCATTGTAAATGTATAACTGAGAAGAACGATTTTTTACTAGCCTTATCCAATGCCAGTAATAGTCTCTTGGGCCCCAAATCCCCAAAAAAGTCATTTAGGGCCTCAAAATGGCCTCAAACGTTTGGGACTCAAAAAACTGTAAAAAAACTATCAAAATGGAAAAATATATGTGAGCTATTTGGAATAGGTGGGTGAAAACCGATATCCACCTGCATCAGGCTATCCGAGGAACAAATATAATTATTAATAAGCTAGCATTGAAAATCCTTATAATGTTACACTACCATAGATCCATTTTAACCTTAGATCTATTATGTTCCAATAGGGATTTAAAAACTCATGGTGCACATTCTAAGAGATTTTTTAACCACAATGAGAGGTTCACTTCCAATTTTTTGAGAACTCTTGCACTTAATGTATTTGAGATAAATATGAATATATGCTAGTTGATTAAATTTTCTCTCGAATTTTCTTACAAAATGCCATAAAACATACTCACTAGAAATTTGATTTTCTACATTTATTAACTCAATCCATAACTATTAAATATTATTTTTTTCTTTCATGGATATGTGGTGACTTCATGTATATTGTAAAACTTTCATAGGGTTTAAAGATAATAATGGGAAGCCTTTTTTATGAAAATATTCAATGATGACCCGCCAATGGTCAGGAGCCAATTCAATTTTCATCTATATCAACATTGTTGCAGTCATAAATGATCCTATTCCATTTTCAGAGAAGTGTAAGATACTATGATCATGAAGCAAATCCCCCAAGGGAATCTCAATGTAGGAAGTCTTATTTGGCCGATAGAAAGAAATATATGATTCAAAGTCTCTTAAAAAAAACTCAATTTCTATGGTTCCAAGACACCAAGAAAAACAAAATAATGAAGCCTTGAAGAATCCAATTGATTGGGTTGAAATCAGGTAATTAAATAGTGAAAAATGAAGAAAAAGAGGAGTGTGATATTCCCTTTTGCATCCCTAATAGATTCCCAGAACCAAGGGTTACAAATTTAAATCTTCTAGACTGAATATATATTTTGTTGGCATCAAATAGAAATTATTTTCTTGTGTAGTGATTTATAGTTAAATTTAGGGAATGAGAATCCTAACAAATTTATATTCACTACCTTAACTGATGATCATTTCAATTAGGGAAATATGTAGGAGGATTTGGAATTTTTTGATAAAATTCAAGAGCAAGGTATTGAACCAGACTTTCAAGTCTATGGTACTGTTATATGAGACCTTTGCAATCCATGTAAGTTATATGAAGCCAAAAAACTAGTCAATAATATGATACTAGACATCAATGATGTTATCTATACAACTCTCACTGAAGAATACCACTCTATCAATATTTACTTTTTAAATTTCTGATAGACCACCACTTATCTCTTACACATTGCTCTCCTTAATTCAATGTTTTCATTCTATGCAAGATAAACATGTAATTTTTTGTACTAATTCTCTGCATGGTTGTGGATTCTTACGACTACCAGTGTATCTCCATTTCAATTGTTTACTTCTTACCCGTTCCTTTATAAACTATATTTTATCACTCCTTTCTTATCATAATCATGATTCCAAAGCTAAACAAAATTTTGTGTTGTACAAGAAAGCCTCATCATTATAGGACTCCTAAATTACTTAGAATCATGATTGTATTTAGTATTATTCAAAACAACAAAATCACATATGATGGTAAATAATTACAATCCAATTATAGTATTTATATTATCAAATTCTATTGGATTTTGTTCTCTAATAAGGTCCTAGCCAATAGATTTTTAGTTTCTTTGGATGTGTTTGATTCCAAGAATCATACAGGAATGTCAATTCTCCCTTAAAAAAATTGGGCTGACTATGCATCGATTATGAAGAGACCTTTTATGTTGCTTGTTCAATTTTATTGTGAGAAGCTGAGTAGATTCAAACTTGCATAGTTAATGCAACCACTTTTAATCCAATGCTCATTGCTCCTAATCTAATATTTCTTGGAGTACTTTGTATAGTTGTAATAATGAACTTTGAATGTCACTATTTCCTTTTAGTTGCATACTAGTTGAAACCACATACAAATCAGGGTTGTCTACTATGTGGTTTGAAATTCAAACCAACTTGTCTACCCAATATTTTCTCCCTATGTAAAAAATATGTGTAAGTGCCATGTTGATTAAATTTTCTATGCTTTCAACAAGCCTGTTTTCTTATGGGTAGTATAAATACAATTTCTGCATATTATCATGAACTTCCATTGTTAATTGTTTTTATAAATAATGTTTTAGCGCTACAAAGAAAGAATTACAACATCATTGACATGTTTTTGTAAGTGATGATACATCGTTACTGTTAACACATTGATTTACACCTTGTGAAAATCAGTGGTTAAGTTTTGATATCCCAATTTAGGTTACATAGCTTATGAAAAACGTGAAATCATAGAAGCCATGAGTTAAGATTTCACAAGGTGAAAACTATCAGAGATTAATCATTTCACCGCCAAAAAGACGAATTATCTTAGTTGATCAAATTTTGAAGAGATACCACTGCTCAAAAATTTATTATCACTGCCTTAACATCCTTATTCATTGATCATCACCGCCACACCGTTTCACTTTTGGCTGATCGAATTTCAAAGGGGAAATGAATCATTAAAGTTCTAGAAAATCCAAATTTGACTTACGTACAATGAAGGGGGAAAGCTAACTGACTTGTTAAATCAGTATATATACATCCAGGTAATTCAGATTTTAGAATGCACATATATATAAAGAAAAATGCATAGAGAGTTTTTTATTAGAGTGTTATCAGAGGATTTTATACTTTGTTTCTGTTTGTATCCGAGTTTGTAAAATCATGATGATGTTCGGATTTGTTACAGTATAATTTATTTTTCTGTAGCATGCATACTCTATTTATTGTTTGAAAAATTCAATTAAATCCTTATGTTGTGCAGTGTTTTGTTGTAGTATCTTATTAAGTTTTTAGTAAATAAGTATTGGATGGATTTAATTTTTTAAGGAATGATTCAGTGAAGTTATTTTACAGCTGGAATCTGATTTTTTAGTCTGTTGATATAATTCCCTTGTTTTTGTTATAACTCTATTTTGTTGTAAAGTCATTTTTACTCTCTGTGGAAACACCTATTGAAAAGGTTGTTGTAGAACAGAGTATCAATCCTTACGTATGATGCAGGAGTGATACACTTAAGTTTTTGATGTAATAGATTTTTAGTATTTGTTGAAACACGTTGCTGAAACACCTGGCTATAGATTACAGGCGTTGTTGAAACACGTTATTGAAACACGTTGTGAAACACCTGGTTGTATCTTGCAGGTTTTGTTACACAGTGTTGAAACTCGTGTAATAGATGTTCATTGTTTTTTGAAGAACTCCCTTGCATACTTCATTGTGGTATCATATCTTGTAATATTTCTAGTTCCTTGTTGTAACTGAATATAGTGATTTGGAATCTGATTTGAAATGGATACAAATAGTGATTTGGCTCAGCCACAGATTCCTATTTTGAATGAAAGAAATTATGATTCTTGGTTTATCATAATGAGAACAATTCTCCATTCTCAATATCTTTGGGATTTTGTTACTTTTGGTTATCCAGAGCCTATTGACCAAGCAACAGAAATGGCTTTGACAAATGTTGAGCGGATTTTGTTAAAGGAGAACAAAAAGAAAGACAACAAAGCCCTCAATATTTTTCAGCAAGGCCTAACTAAAAGCATATTTCTGAAGGTGTCAATTTCAGTTTCTGCAAATCAATATTGGGACACTCTTGAAACTAGTTATCAAGGTGTATCCAAGGTGAAGACTGTCATGGTTCAGAATTTGAGAAGGGACTTTGAAAATACGAAGATGAAGGACAACGAGTCAATTGATAGTTTCATGAATCTAGCAATGAATGTTGTGAATTAGCTAAGGTAGTATGGTGAAGACCTCTCAAAAAAGAGAGTAATTGAGAAATTTCTCATATATTTTCCAAGGATGTTTGAATCCATAGTTGTACCCATAGAAGAATTTAAAGATATTAGTCTTATGCATATTGATGGATTAACTAGTTCTCTAATTTCTCATGAATCCAGGATGTCTAGATATGATAATCCATTAGAGAATGCCTTCAAATCTATGTTGCATGTTACTAGAGGTAGAGGTAGAGGAAGGTCTAGTAGCAGAGGAAGAGGAGGTTGATTTGCCGGTCAAAGAGATAGAAAAAATGATTCATAATCTGAGGAGAAAGCTCAACAAAATCCTCCTAGTTTAAGGGGGAGTAGCAGCAGATCCTGGAAGCAAGGAAATCAGAGGTATGATAAATACAAGGTACAATGTTATTATTGTAAGAAATTTGGACACTATGCTAATAAGTGTTGGAAGAAGCAAGAAGATGTTGGAAAGCAGTCTCCTCACATGATAGAGGAGTCAGAGGATGATCATGAACCTATGCTTTTGACTTGTAATGTCACCCATGAAAGTTCAAATGATGTTTGGTGTTTGGACAATGGATGTAGGAATCACATGACTGGAAATAAAAACTTGTTTTCCAGTTTAGATACCAATATTAAGTCTGAGGTAAATTTGGCTAATGACTGTAAGGTAAGAGTTAATGGTAAAGGTGTGATTCTCGTTTATACTAAGAATGATGAAAGAAGAAAAATAGATGATGTTTATTATGTACCTGGTATGAAATGCAATATGTTAAGTGTTGTACAATTGATAGAGAAAAAGTACATAGTGTTCTTCAAGAACAAGGTATGTAAAATTTATGGTAATTATCCAAGTAAGCAGTTGATTGCCAGAATAGAGATGACAAAGAATATAATGTTTCCACTGATTATGAGAAATGATTTGACTAACTCTTTGAATTCTTATAAAGCTAAAGGTTTGGATTAGTCATGATTATGGCATTTGAGATATGGCCATTTACATTTTGGAGGTCTAGAGTTTTTGCAAAAGAAGAAAATGGTGAAGGGATTGCCTAGTATTCAGCAACCAGCAAGCTCGTGTGAGAGATGCATACTTGCAAAGCATCACATGGATAAATTTATTTATGGAGTTTCAAACATGGATAAAGATCTATTGTAACTTTTTCACAGAGACTTATGTGGACCCATGCAAATATATTTATTGACTGTTAATGTCTATTTTATGACTTTTATTGATGATTTCAGTCGAAAAACTTGGGTTTATTTGCTGAAGCAGAAGTCTAAAGATTTTGATATATTTAATAGGTTTAAAGTTATGGTTGAAACAAAGAGTGGAAAATATATTAAAGTCTTGAGATCATAGAGAGGAGGTGAGTATATGCTAACTGATTTCATGGATTTTGTTTTAGTATCATGGAATTAAGAGACAATTTTCTACTCATTATACCCCACAACAAAATGGAGTAGTTGAAAGGAAGAATCGAACCATTATGAATATGGCTCAAAGTATGTTGAAGGATAAGAATAGTCCAAATGAATATTGGGGCGATGCAGTTGTTTTTTCAGTATATATTATGAACAAGAGTCCAACTAAGAGTGTAAAGAATCATGTTCCCCGGGAAGCTTGGAATAATAAGAATAGTACCGTATCCCATTTGAGGATTTTTGGGTGTGTAGCTTATGAACATGTACCTGAACAAATGAGGATAAAGTTGAATGACATAAGTTAGAAATGTGTATTTTTTGTATACAATGAGGAGTCTAAGGCATATAGACTCTATAATCACATGACCAAGAAGTATGTTATCAATAGAGATGTTGAGTTCAAAGAATAAGAGGCTTGGGATGGTAGCATTGAAAACAATGTTTCAAGGGGAGATGAAATATCTCATGAAGATGATGATGGAGATGAGAAGTCCCTACAAGGTGGATAGTTGATTCCATAGTCACATACACCTGCAACAATAACTCTTGTAACACAATCACTAGGAGTCATCCCATCACAACTAATAATTCTCAGAACATATGAGCATGGTGAGCCATCAAGTCATGGTGGACAACAAACATGATCATAGGTAAGTAATGAATCAAATCCTACTTTATATTCATTAAGAAACAAAATTAGAGTTCAAAAGACTAGAATTTTAAGAGAATTGTATGAGAAAAATGATGAAGTAGATCAAGTTTCAAATTTTTCATTAATTGCATATGATCCTGTAAATTTTCATGATGTTGTTAAGAAATAAGTTTGGGTAGAAGCCATGAATGAATAAATTGATGCCATATAAAGGAATAACACTTGGGAACTTGTATATTTGACTGAAGATAAATTTTTTATAGGTTTTAAATGGATTTACAAGACTAGTTTAAATGTTGAAGGTGAAGTTTAGAAGCACAAGGGAAGGCTTGTAGCTTAGGGGTTCAGTCAACAACCTAGTATTGATTATAATGAAACTTTTGCACATGTAGCCAGGATTGATACAGTAAGAATGGTGTTAGCCATTGTTGCTCATAATAAATGGTGCATGTGCTAGATGGATGTAAAATCTACATTTTTAAATGGTTTTCTAGAAGAAGAGGTTTATGTGAAAAAACCTCCAGGATACGATATTGATGGACAAGAGGGTAAGCTCTACAGGTTAAAGAAAGCAATGTATGGATTGAAACAAGCACCCAAAGTATGGTATATCAGAATTGATGAATATTTGAATAGTGAAGGATTCAACAGGAGTCCAAGTGATCCAACTCTGTATACAGAGGTAAATCAAGAAGGTAAAATGTTGATTGTATGTTGATGATTTGATTTTCATCGGAAATCTTTCAGTAGATGAGTTTAAAACAACCATGAAAAATGAGTTTGAAATGAATGATTTAGGAATGATGAAGTATTTTCTAGGAATTGAAGTAAATCAATATGAAGATGGTATTTTTATTTCTCAAACTAAGTATGCAAAGAACAAAAAGGTTCAGGATGGTGAATTGTACACCAGTTGTAACACCAATTGCAACTAGAACAAAACTCAGTAAGAAGGATGAGGGGTCATGTGTTGATCTAACTTTGTATAAAAGACTGGTTGAAAGTCTTATGTATTTTAAAGCAACAAGACATGAGATTATGTTTGTTGTAAGTTTTATTTCTATATTTATGGAGACTCTGAAGATCACCCATTGGAAAGCAGGAAAAAGGATCCTGAGATATGCCATTGGAACAACTAATTATGGTGTTCTGTACACATCAGATTCAGATTTAAGGTGATTGGATATACTGATAGTGATTTTGTAGGCATTGTAGATGATAGAAAGAGAACATCAGGATATGTGTTCAACTTTGGATCAAGAGTTGTAGCTTGAGCTTCAAAGAAGCAACCCATTGTGACTTTTTCATCTACCAAAGCAGAGTATGTTGCAACAACAACAACTGCATGTCAGATTGTGTGGATGAGAAGGATTGTGACTGAGTTGTTGCATGATCAACAAGAACCAACTCATATTTTCTGTGACAATAAATCAACCATTGCACTGTCAAGTAATCATGTTTTCCACAAGAAAACTAAGCATATTGGTTTAAAATATCATTTTATTCAAGAGATGATAAAAAATGATGAAATTTTTGTAGAGTTTTGTAGATTTGAAGATCATTTTGCATACATGTTTACAAAGCCCTTACCCAAGGAATTATTTGAAATACACAGAAAGAACATTGGAGTTTGTGAACTGTAATAAAGAAGAGTTTTGTTTTTTTGGTGAAATGATTAAGGGGGATAATGTCAAAGATTAATCATTTCACTGCCAAAAAGGTGACTTATCTCAGACGATCAATTTTTGAAGAGACACCACCGCTCATAAATTTATTATCACCGCCTTAACTGCCTTATTCATTGATCATCACCGCCACACTGTTTCATTTTTGGTTGATCGAATTTCAAAGGGGCAATGAATCATTAAAGTTCTAGAAAATCCAAATTCGACTTATGTAAAACGAAGGGGAAAGATAACCAACTTATAGAATCAATATATATACATCCATGTAATTCATATTTTAGAATGCACAGATATACAAAGAAAAATACATAGATAATTTTATTTTAGAGTGTTATCAAGGGATTTTATACATTTTTTAATGTTTGTATATGAGTCTGTAAACTCATGATGATGTTCAGATTTGTTACAGTATAATTTATTTTGTTGTAGCATGCATACTCTATTTCTTGTTTAAAAAATTCAGTTAAATCCTTATGTTGTGCAGTGTTTTGTTGTAGAATCTTATTAATTTTTTAGTACAAAAGTACTGGATGGATTTACTGTTGTAAGGAACTATTCAATGAAGTTATTTTACAGCTAGAATCTAAGTTTTTAGTTTGCTGATATAAATCCCCTATTTCTATTATAACTTTGTTTTGTTGTAAATTCATTTTTACTCTCAGTTGAAACACTTCTTGAAAAGGTCATCGTATAAAAGAGTATCAATATTTGTGTATGATGCAATAGTGATACACTTAAGTTTTTGTTGTAATAGCATTTTATTATTTGCTAAAACACGTGTTGAAACACGTTGCTAAAACACCTATTTGTAGCTTACAAGCATTGTTGAAAGACGTTGCTAAAACACATTGTTGAAACACCTGGTTGTAGCTTACAGGTGTTGTTACACAATACTAAAAATCATGTAATAGATGTTCATTGTTTTTTGAATCAATCCCCTACATCCTTCAAAAACCTAGTACCAACCATGTAAAAATGTGGGAAAAATCTAAATGTCTAGGATGGGATTATAAAAGCTATTGCAATATGTTGGATAGGTTGATATTGACTCAACTAGCACAATAAATTGCTTAATATTACAACATACCTAGGAAGAGGATGATTTGTCATAATGTCAATATGGGACATGTCTTCATGGATGAGAGACATTCCAAAAAATCCTTGTCTAAAAGAAGAAAAATGGCCAAATATTTCAAGTATTTGTTTCAATTGTTTAGTACAAATCATGTGGCACTTGATATAATTCAAAATGTTTGATGATAACCCATTAGATTGTATTTTGCATAGATGAAAATTTTGAAGAATTTCCAAGACACATGCTCCTATTTCACATAACTTGTTGTGAACAAAAGGGTTTTTTTGGGTATTTTGGTATCTTAAAGGATTTGTTGTTGGATGAATTCTTGAATATTTTTGGAAAAGGAATTTATATACAACATGGTTATGAGCTTATTTACACTCTTCATGTGGCCAAAGCTGACCTTTGAGGTTAGTGGACATTGAAGGTCGACTGTAATATCTTAAAATAATGAATTGTCCCTATTTTAGACTTGTGTGCAAATAAAACTTGTGCTTACATATAGATATGATATGCCTGAAAACTTATTTAGTATTCATTGTGTAAAAGGTTTTACCTAGTATGATGTACATATATTTTGTTTGTCTAGCTGGATAAAGACAACAAGATTTTCTTCAGATCCCATGGGAGAGACCATTTTTCAGTTTCGATATGAGATACATTTGTCAACAGAAATTTGACAAAGTAGCGGCCATTTATGGTTTGGAAGAATGGATTTTGTTGAAAACAATAGGTGGAATTATTCTATTGCTCAAGGAGTTGGTGAATTTTATGGTCCGAAGAGTGATATTAACATTAAATATGCACTGGGAAGGAAGTGACAATGATTGATAGTTTAGGGTAACTTCAATTTGTAGTGATTTGATTTGATTCAAACCTAAAAAAAACTAGTCCATCGGATTTACTGAATTACCCTAAATTATCTTGAAAATTTCTTTGTACTTTGATTAAGGATTATCTTGGTGAATTTCCTTTATGGATTTCCCTAGTACAAACGTGTAGCTTACATGTAACATATATTCAGATTATTGTTTTCATGAGATATGGGGTAAAACTTGGGACCATGGCCATCTATAAGGTTATAAAAGGAATACAATAAGATGCATGTAATTGATTGGACCTTCCATGAAGAATAAAATATGAATCTTGGATCATTCTCTCAGAGAAAATGGTGCCCAAAGTCAACAATGAATTCGACATCTTAGCATACCTTAACTTCTCTTGAAAATTTCTTTTTACTTTGATTGAGGATTATCTTGGAGAATTTCCTTTACGGATTTCCCTACTACAAACATGTATCTTACATGTAACATATATTCATATTATTGTTTGCATGAGATATGGGGTAAAACTTGGGACCATGGCCATCAATAAGGTTATAAAAGGAATCCAATAAGATGCATGTAATTGATTGCCCCTTCCATGAAGAATAAAATATGAATCTTGGATCATTCTCTCAGAGAAAATGGTGCCCAAAGTCATCAATGAATTCGAAATCTTAGCAGACCTTAATTTGGAATCTTAATGTGTCATGGATTCAATATTTTGAATTTGGGGAATGCATGAAGAGGATCACTCTAATATTTCTAAACTGAACACTTTTTCAACTGCTTTCCTGGTATCTATAATTAGTAGTGAAATTAGATATTTCCTCCTTACATGGGTGACATTTTCTATTTGTGCGTAGGGATGATAATAGATCCTTTCCTTGATAATAATTCATGAGATATACTAGTACTTGAAGGAAAAATACCATTTCAAAATATTCCTTTGTTTTCCTAAAGAAGAGCAATATGTCATCTCTCTAGATTTTCATGAATACATGAAGTTAATGGCCCTAGTGAAATGAGACTTAGTGCCTTCATCTAAGAAATCATGGACCTTTTGCCCTAGTGAAATAAGATTTAGTTTGTTGATCGAAGAAATCAATGATCTTATGTGAAGTTGAAATGGGAAAGTGGAAAAACATGAAAGCGTGTGGAATTTTTGGGACCGTTACTCTTCAAAAAGAGGTAAGAGAAGTTGCAACTATGTTTAGATAGGCGTGTTGCTATTTTGGTGAGGGATTGTGTGTCCTATATTTTGGAGGATATGTTGCTATTGTCATCATGATATGCTACTATTTACCTGTGGTGAATATGATATGGATATTTACCCGTGGTGAATATGATATGGATATATTAGATGTCAGAAATCATTTTTTTTCATTTAACTTTATTCAGATGAGGTTGGTACCAAACCAGGAAAAAATGGAACAAGTGAATATATTATAAATTAATATATGCCCACCTATTGCTTTTTTTTTATTGTTCTATGTTGGCATTTTTTATATTAGATGTCAGACATCATTTTTTTTCATTTAACTTTATTCACACGAGGTCGGTACCAAACCAGGAACAAATGGAACAAGTGAATATATTATAAATTAATATATACCCACCTATTGAATCCTGAATGAAACTCTTAACTACTTGAAAATCTTAATGGAAACCTATTAAACCATAGATCAAAAGAAGAAAAATGTGAACTGAAAATTGATGTAGTCTCCACACATTCTATGTTTGTTATAATTTTACCTAATTTATCGGTTGGTATTCTCTTATATCTAGGTGAAGCCAACAGTTCGCAAGAGATTTTTACAGTACCTAGCAGATTGAATTTTCCTTGAGATTTGTGTGCTGCTTTGATAGGTGTGAGGGAACTCTAAAGAAGCCTCTTAGAGAGGCAATAATGTTTTGTAGAAAGTAGAGAGGTAGAGCACCAATCTTAGCTAAGTTCTAATTTTGGTTGAAATTATAAAATTTTAAGTGTAATTCCTTTTATTATTTTAGATTTGGTTCTAATTTTGTAAGTAGTTAGCAATTTTCCATAATTAGTATAGGCACGTTCTTTAGATGAGTTAGTTATTGCTCTTAATATTAAACGAGGGTGATTATTTGCATTAGGGTTTTTCTAGATTAGGTAGGGCACAACTTTCCTTATTTATGATGTAACTATATTTCTTTCTATATTTGTTCCTGGACTATTTATTTTATTTACAAACATTACTTCTGATGCATGGAGAAGAAACGATTATCCTACCTCTGCATATTCAACAATACTAAGTACTCATTTTAGTTTCATATGATATTTTTTTTGGAGTTTTTAAAAACTGTTAGTGCCATAGATATGTCAAATTTAACCTAAGAAAGATGCACAATACCCATTTTTTTGGGATTTGAGGATAATTCCAGGGGTTTCAATCGATATTGTTATAGCAAGATTTGCCTCACCCTATGAAATATTACACAGAAGTCCTTTTTCCATTTCCCTATGCAGACTTATCATCCCTTTTTGATAAATCCAGAGATAAATAACATATTTTTCCACATGTATGCACCTTGTTGTTATAGGATAAATCCGTAGGTGCAGACACTAACCGATCTCCCTAGATCCACCTGGATCTAGAACAAAACAGGACAGAATATACCGCTTTCCCTAGATCTAACTATTGAATTAAATTGGAAGTGAGAAGAGTATATATACCTTGTAATCGCTTCCTTGGTCTTTGTTGTTCCTTGCTTTGCTCTAGTGCTCTTGCGCGGTCAAGATCAAAACAGCACAAACCAACCAAAGTGAAAGCACGTAATATGTTCAATAGCTAAACTATACATATGATCAAGGAATTATGTAATAAAGTAGATCTCACTTTATGGGAAAGAA
>SNQJ01S0082189.1:35254-66153 GCA_010110895.2 Picea sitchensis
TCTCGCACCCTAATACATAGGCAGCCTGCGAACTTCCTTTTTATAAGGTTTTTACACAGGAAAATGCAACTTCTTTTCTCAGGAAAAGTTCTTCTCCCTTCTCTCTTCAGGAACTTAGGCCACTGACCCCTCTGAAGGAAACAGATAGGTTTACATCATTAACGGTCATAAGGATGACGAAAATAATGTGTAACAACAGTCGTGTACATACGCGAGTTGTCTTTTTGCAAGCTGCATACATACACTCTGTTTTCCTGAACAATCGCATACATCATATTTCCTTACTTGTTTTCTTGGTCTGGTGTTTGTTGGGTGGGATTTGATGTTTGCTAAGCCTTCTTGGGTCTTTGTAGTGCTTGTTAAGTGTCTCTGGGATGACAGGAAACCTACCTGGAGTTGAATTTTTGGGCGGAGTATTTCTAATCACCTTTTCATTTTGATTGTCCTTGTACATTGGTATGGGTGCTTTGTTGCATGGTATTCTTCTTGAGTTATTTCTTTCTATACAAAGTAGAATTTATATATCAAGTTTATTATCAGTCCATGCATTTTATTTTTAGTATATTGACAAAAAAATAAAAAATAGGCATTTTTCATTGCTTGGCATTTTTGTCTTTTGAGTCCTTGTCATTATCTTAGTGCATTTAATGAAAGATTGGATTTTTACTTCAGAATTGTAGAGTTGAAATTGAAAATTGTATTGGTTTTTAGAAGCATATCATTCATTGGAAGTTAAAGTTAGGACTTTGCATTATTTTCATATTTACTTTTATTGCAGAGTCATAACATCATGATTTTTAGTACCATATATTTTTTAGTAATCACGGCCAATAAAATTAATGGTATAATTTAAAATTGATTAGTCACGATTTTATTTTCTAGGGTGCACAAACTAGCTTAGGATTTAGTGCCTTGGAATAGGATTTTGTGAGTAAAATTCTCCAAGGAAATTAAATCAACATATGTTTCTGAGAAAAGAAGTGGAGAAATCCAGTTTATCATTGGTAATATCAGGAGGCTCCGCTCACATCGGAGTTAATCACGAGGTCGTGTGTGGTTGGTTGAATGGATATCCCTCTAATACCTTCTTAGTGTCAGAGATATTTTTGGGGATCGTATCTAGGGATCTTGCTAGTGCCTTTACCTCTGTGAGAGGTGGTACTTTCAAGGTTTAGGGCTTTGTTACCCTGCGCATACGCTGGACTTGACTTACGACTGCTTGCATGTGCATCGGTTATACATTGGTTTCTTAGTTGCTTGACTTAGGTGCCACATAGATTACTTGCAGGGGTTATTCTGCAGGTACCCTAGGTTGGATAAGGGTCAGACAACACACATCTTTTATGGAGGATTACCTCTCTAGGGGGATCTGACCGACTAGTTGTTAAGCCCACGAGGGCCCTTATAAATGATTTTGTTACCTCCGATATTTAGCAGGGTGTCTCAAGCCCTGTTTGGGCGAGACATACCTTCTTTAGGGAGGGAGGCCACTCAACCACTTTACCCCATTTGCATGCATATTGTCTGTTTGAATTTTGGTGTGCTATTAACTACTAGTTGGCCTTAGGATCTATTTTTTACCTTTAGAGTCTTAAGTCATCATGGAGTCGAACCAACATCCCCATTGGTCCAGTCGCTTGTTACAGTTACCACCGGATTTTGAGTCTTTTCCTTCTAAAAGGCGTAGAGTTATTATACGTGGTACACACAACTCCATTGTTTAGACATGTGATTCTACAAGGATGAGTAATAAATATAATATTCATAACACTAGGAGCCCTTCGACTCCCACACCCACTATAGTTAATGTCACCCCTTTAACTCCTGCAACCAAAATGGTTGTAGCGCCGGAGGCACATATCATTATTATACCTCAGCCTATAGTTAATGCTAAATCTCTTGCCTCAAACCCTTTTGGGTCTCTTGCTCACTCACCGAGCTATAATGTTCAGTCCATCCCTATGGCTTCTAGTCCTTTTTCTTATGGTATGCCAAACTTTACTTCACAGTTTTCGAACACCATCCCAGTTGCTGGCCCTAATGCTAGCATTGGGCTTGGGGGAACTACACCTCCTTACACTCCATTTTCATTTGGTGGTTCTCAAATTCATCAAACAACTCATAAAATAGGAGGTTTTCCTGCTTTTAACCCCAGGTCCAATCCTATTACTTCTGGGTGGAACAACCAACCTAGCGGGAAAGATCCTGCTCAAGGTCTGTCCTATACCCCTACCTCCTCAGTGTCGATTCTAACCAATACTTCTGGCATGACAAATCCACCTCTATCCTCTAGATTTCCACCTGGAGGAGGTTAGTTTCATGCTTTGGGCAACCCCTAACCCGGATCCAATCCGGATAGGGGCAATTTTTATAACCCTCAACAAAACATTCCTACCGGAATGATGCCTAAACAACCTTTTATGAATCAACTGAGAGGAGGGACTTATAATCCCAGACAAGGCTATGGTGCTTACCAGAACCCTGGATGGGCTGCAGTTCTACAAGAACAATCTTTCCTGTGAGCTTGGGGCCAGATCTCGCAACCCCATCTCCCCTTTCTAGCCATGCTTAATCTGTCAGACTTGTCTAAGTTAATGAACGACCCTGTGAGTCATGATCCTACATGTCCCCCCATCCCTACCAAGCTTCCTTCAGACATTTTGAAGTTCGAAGGCAAGAAAAGAGAGGATCCTGGTGATCATGTCACTACCTTTCACCTTTGGTACTCATCAAATTCCCTTAATGACGATTCCATTCATTTGAGATTATTTCAATGCACCCTCATTGGAGTTGCTGCGAAATGGTATATTGAGCTACCCAGGGGGGCATATGGGACATTTACTCAGTTGGTTATGGTATTCTATAACCACTTCCATTTTCCCATTCGTTACGATGTTGGCCTAGAATGTTTGTCAACTTTACACCAGGACACTGCCACTCATATATCGGATCATATATAGGAGTGGCGTAGATGGAAGAGGTATATTAGGACCGCTATACCCCCAAACTTTCCTTTAGAATGGTTCCTTAAGTATTTGCATGCTCCTATCTCGAAGGACGTTGCTACTTCTAAGGTTACCACTGAGGCTAAAGCAATCTTTAGAGCCCGACAGTTAGACTTGATATATGCTCAGTTTGGGATGTTATACCACCTTCTTCTAAACGCACCACAGTCAACTTACAACCCTAGGAAAAATCCCACACCTCATGTCAATGGCATTGTAGGTTACACCAATGTAATATCCGTAGACTCGATGACAAGCCATTTGAAAGAGTTGTCTCTAAACCAGTTTGCAGGAGGGCCAACTTCGCTTGTGTCTTCCAATCTCACTCAGTCAGTGGATGTACTTTCCGTTCAATTGTCGGCCAACCCAAATGGTAACTAGCAACCAAGCGGGAATAAGAAGAAGGGATGTAATAATCATAAGGATGGGAAAAATGGTAGTAAACCCAAGGAAAATGATAATAATGAGAAGACGAATAATAATGTTGGAGAGGGAAAATGAGAAAGATGTAAGGTGAAGTTTCCATGTAAGATTTTTACAAACGATCACCTTACCCATTTGGGCCCCAAACTTGTAGAAGCTGTGAGGCTATTATCTCTACCACCCGTCGTGCTGATGAATCCATTTCCACATAACCAACACATGGCCTCAAGTTCCTCAAACCCTAGAAATGTGGTTGGTGGGAGTCAAAATCCATCGTTGCAATATGGAAACCATTTGTGTATCAATATGATCGATGCGAAAATAAATGTAGCCACTCGATCTCGAGATTACAGGTCTTCACAAGCTATTCCTGGTCTATAATATCCTCCTCCTCCTCCAGAGATGAACTTACATATTGAAAAACCAGAGCCATCGTCTCGTATTTTGAAAGGATTAATCAAGCACTCTACCCACAATCCAAATGCTAGAGCTGCCCAGAACTACTCTATTGTTGAGGACCTGGGTCAAACCCCTTGTGTGATGTCATCTTTGGAGTTACTCCAGACGTGTCCTTGATAGAGGAATGCCTTACTATCTGATTTAGGAGCTCTAGAACCCAGTGGCTCAAAATTTATCAATTTTGACGTCACATATGTGAAGCCTCACTTTCCTTACCATCTGGATTTCCAAATCCATGTGGAGTACTCAAAGTATACCATCAAACGTGTGGTTTTTGATGAAGGAGTTTCTATGTGCGTGATGTCCTTGATCTGTTGGAAAGCTCTCAGTTCTCTAACTCTTTCAAAGTCATCTAACATGTTGGCTTCTGTTGACGGTCATTCCTTCCACCCTCACGATATTCTTCCTGCTTTTCCAGTCTAGTTAGGTGGTAAGACAGGAGAGGTGGAGGTCGAGGTAGTTGATGCGCCTCTTGATTATAACTTGTTACTAGAATGCAATTGGACCTATGCTATGGTCACCGTCGTATCGTCCATATTCCATACTCTTTGTTTTCCTCATGAAGGGAATATCGTGACGATCGACCAGTCATCCTTTGCGTATGCTAGTCCCAATGCATCTGTTGGACAGTCGATCCATGTGGTCGACAATTCTTAGCCGGCAACTGAGAATATTAGTGTCAGAATGTATTCCTCCCTTATGGGTACTTTCAACTTCATGACACCGATTCACCACATTTACCAGTAGGCATGTTTCAGCAGGGAGGTCCATTCCTTTCCGCACCTCCCCAACTTCATCTTGTGAAGGTCAGTTGCATGCTAGAATGGCCATGCCACTATTGGCAATGAAGATTTCATATCAATATGTTCTTGACTCTTCCACCGATCCTGATCCTGTTACCTCGTCGATGGATGAGGAGGATCCCGTTCTTAGGTCCATGTGTGCCACTTTGTTGTCATGTTCACATGATTTACTAGATGAGACTTTTCCTTCGGATGAATCTATCATCGAAGCCATGAATGGTTCCGATAGACCTTGGGATGATATTCATCGTCACTCTTATTTTCTCCCAGAGCTTGAAAGAATCGAACAAGATGACTTTTGATCTACTTTGAGTGAGATAGTCGGTCACGTCGTAGTTCCACTTGATATGCATGACATTTATGCCGAAGGAAACATGGCGAGTATTTCTCCTATCGTCACAATCAATATCTCTCGTACCCCTGGCAAGCTTGAAAACGTAAATATCAGTGCAGATTTTTTGCCAGAAGAAATCTTGATCTACATCGAACTCTTCAAAGAACTTCGAGAATTATTTTCTTGGTCATATGAAGAGATGCCAGGAATCGACCCTCGTATTGTCAAACATGATATTAGAACTTATCCGAATGCCAAACCTGTTCGAAAACATCTTAGAGCTTTAAATCCCCGGAAGGCCCTTGTTATTAAAGAAGAGGTGGAGAAGCTACTTAATGTTTGCTTCATCTACCCGGTTCCCTTGAGTGAATGGGTATCTAATCATGTTCCAGTGAATAAAAAGAAATGAACTATCCATGTATGTATGGACTTTCATGACCTGAATAAGGCTTGTCCTAAAGATAACTTCCCCAAACCTTTCATCGTTCAGATTCTAGACGAGTGTGTGGGAAGCAAAGTATTTTCTTTTATGGATGGATTTTCAAGATATAACCAAATTCAAATCAAACTTGAGGATCAACACAAGATGAAATTTATTTGTCCTTGGCGTACTTCTGCATATCGAAAAATGCCTTTCGGCCTTAAAAATGCCAGAGGAACCTTCCAATGTGCCATGAATTTTTCTTTCCATGATCTTAAGCACATAGTCGAAGCTTACCTTAATGATCTTATTGTTCACTCTCGCAAGAGAGTAGATCACGCTATGCACCCTCATCTTGTTTTGAAAGATGTTGTTAATATAGAATTCAGTTGAACCCTCACAAGTGCATATTTTGTGTTAAGTCTGATTGTCTTTTGGGATTTCTAGTTTTTGAGAATGGGATCATGGTAGATCCATTAAAGGTTTAGGAAATACTTCGATTACCTCCCCCATGCATGAATACACAAATTCAGGGTTTACAGGGGAAATCTAACTTTCTGCGTCAGTTTATAGTGAATTATGCCAATATCACTGAGGGTTTCATGCATCTCTTGAAGAAGGAAACCCCTTTTATCTGGGATGAGTGAGACCAGGATTCTTTCTTTGAAGAAAGCCTTGGTATCGATGCCTCTGCTGAAGTCTCCTGACTACAGTAGGGATTACTTTCCTAATATCACCGCATTTGAGGAGTTGATTGGTATGGTTCTGGTTCAGGAGGATGATAAGCTCTGCGAGAACATCATCTACTATCTTAGTCGAAATTTAGTTGGTTCTGAGCTTAATTATTCTCACGTTGAAAAGCTAGCTTTGGTTGTCATTCACGCAATCCAACGTTTGTGTCATTATATATTTGTTTTCAAGACTACTGTGGTTGCCTATGTAAGTCCATTTCAATACATCCTTACCAGGCGTATCATAGGGGGAAAATATAATAAATTGATTGTCATTTTACAAGAGTTTGATCTTGATTTCAGTTTTGTGAAATCTAATAAATCGCTAGTCTTCACGGAATTAATATCCGAATTTCCATGATTAGATGAGGATGTTATCCATGTTGATTCATTCGTGGATGAACACATATTTCTTGTCTCATCGTTCGACCCTTGATATGGAGACATTTTTCTCTATCTTCAAACCTTGAAGTCCCCTCAGCATCTCTCACGAGATGACCAATGACGTATAAGATACAAAGCTAAGAAATATACTATCATCTATGACAACTTGTATCGCTGAAGAATAGACAATATCTTGCATTGATGTTTAACTCACGAAGAGGCCGAGTCAGTCCTAAACAATTTCCACAATGGGGATTGTGGTGGTAACTTATCCAGGCTTGCGACAACCTAAAACATTGTGCGAGCCGATTGTTTCTGGCCTACTATCTTTAAATATTGTATTGAAGTAGTTAAGAAGTGTCACACATGCCAGGTGTTAACTCAAAAAATGCACTCGCATCCAACCCCTCTTCACCCATTCATTACCATCGGTCCCTTCACCAAGTGGGGGGTGGACTTCACAGATTGCAACCCAACTTCGTCTGGGGGGCATCAACACATTATCATGGCCATTGACTACTTTACTAAGTGGGTCGAGGCCATTCCTATAGTTAAATATGAAAGGAAGACTGCAACGTTCTTTGTATTAAATCAAATTATCGCCTAGTTCAGTATCCCGAGTGAGACTGACACTGATCATGGAAGTCACTTTCAGAACAAAATGATGGAAGAACTAGCATATAATATGGGGTTTATACATGGTCATTCTTCTCCTTATTACCCATAGGAAAATGGACAAGTAGAGGCCTTCAACAACTCTCTCATGACCATTTTGAAAAAAATTGTCAGTCAGAGTAAGTCCAACTGGCACATCATGCTATATCCGCACTCTAGGCATACCAAACCTTAGTCAAGACTGCCACCGAATTTTCCCCTTTCTATTTAGTACATGGTGTGGAGTCAATTTTACTTATTGAATGTGAAATTCCTTCTCTTATGTTGGCAGTCACACTCCTACCTGAAACTTCTGATCTCGAGTGATGCCTTGTACAACTAGAGAGTCTTGATGAGCAGTGTCAAGACGCCTTTACGGCTATTGAGGAAAACAAGAAACGTGTCAAGGTCCAGTATGATAAGTATGTATGTCCTTAGTTGTACATTGAGGGTGACTTGGTCCTCTTGTATGATTAAGACAAAGAACCACTGGGGGCAGGAAAGGTTAAAGCCATGTGGCATGGTCCTTATATCGTGTGACGTGTTCTAGAAAAAGGAGCCTACGAGTTAGAAGATTATGAATGGAATATGTTGATCGAGCCCAACAATGGGCTCTTTGAAAAGATATTACGCTAGAGCCCCAATCTTGGGCGGAAATCTTTGTATACTAATGTAATTTAGTGTATGTATCTTTTCCATTTATTTTCATCTTCATCTTTCTTATCAAGTTTTCCCTTGGTTGGAAGATGTCAACGGAGTCGTACCCATGCTCTAGGTACACCAACCACCTGTCATTGCATGGCTTCAGGAAGATCCTCTACTTGATCCATGGGAATCCTTTGAGTCAAATGAGACAGGTTTCCCTGCATGTTTTTTAGGACCCTCTCGGCTTCTCCTCCCATTTCCTCGTCTCCTCATCTCCTCCGTCGATGTCAAGGAAAGCCTTTTGGCCATCATAGATCGACGTCTTCATTACACAAGTGTCTAGTTAATACTTAAACACCATCCAAAAGTATTTTTGTTCCATTATACACAAATGAAAAAAAAAAAAAAAAAATTAAAAATTTTTGACATACCTATGTCGCCATAGGGTGTCCCTGGTGGAAGTGGCATGTTCAGATCTCCTCGAAATTCTATCCTTGCATAGGGATAGTCATCTAAGGAAATGACCTATCGCTTCCACCAGTATAACAAATCCTCATTGTAGGGTGTCAGAACCCTACCTCCCCCTGTCCTCTCATTACCTCAGTCCACCGTGCCATGGATGGATCACGAGGTCCTCTAGGAAGAATATTGACTCTAGGTCCTAGACCTGGAACCCGCTCGAAAAATAAACTTCATATGATAGAGGAAAACCAAAAATTCCTCTTACTCCTTTGTTTTCACTCTGTTAACACGCTCTTCATATTTTCTAGTAGTGAGGTACACCAGTTGTTGTCCCTTGACCAGGTTTTGAGGAAACACTCATCATGTTTGACCATTTTTGGGACCTCGATAGGCTGGTCGAAGACGGAGTGCCCAAGCGTTTTGGGTTAAGGGCATATGTAACAGGTATGGAATGTCGGCCCATGGGTTTTTCCCATTTTAGTCCCTTTTTGTAAAGTATAAATAAGTATCCAGGTGATGTAAGAGTAGTTAAAGTTGGATCTATGTGATTGAATTGGATTTGTGCCAAGACTGTGCTAAGACTTGCATAGCTAAGTGCAAGTGATTGTAAGAGATAGTGTAAGGCTTTGTGCTTGGACCAAAATTGGGGAAGGAGGATCTGGTGAGGTGCACGCAGATCTCTTGTCCTATGCGGAGTTGGCTTTGTGGCTCTGTGCATGTAAGGAGACGGGAAGAAGCTAATAAAAGAGAAGAAGAGTTGGTGAACGTAGCCCCACGCTAGGGGTGAACCACATATATCCTGTGTTATGGTTTCTTTTTGCGATGTGGTTGATATGTTATTGATGTGATTTATGCTTAGTGTTGTAATCTTTATGTATGTTAGATGCATCTAATGTAGTAGCTTAGTGCTTAATAACATGAATGAAGGTTAGATCTACTTTGATGCTATGTTTTGAATGATTATATGTGATTGAATCTTGATGAATACTGTGTTGTTTTGTAATTAGGGTTTTAACCTACGATGTGAATAAGTGTTAAAGACTAATGAATGTGAATTGTTAAGTGCTTTGTTAAGTATTGTGATCACAGATCTGTGTCCCAACAAGGTTGTAGACACTTGAGTCCTACAACCCCCCCTCCCTCTACCTCAGGTGAGACTTCATCTGCTTCGCAGGTGTTGCGGAAAGGGTCGGTAGTTAGGGTCTTTTTGGTGCATTGTTGAAGCGTTGAACCCTAGGTCTGCCCCTGTGCCAACAAATGGTTTCGTTGTTGGGACCTGAAACTGTCATTGTTGGGAACTGAAGAAAAGAGAAATATTTGTGCATAGATATGTTGTTGTAGCATGCAATATTCTACCTGACTTGTGAAGCTCTGTGCTAAAAAGGGAACCAGATCTGAAGAAAAGAGGTAATATTTTAAATCTTTGTGCTATGATAAAGGTAAGATAAGTGGAAATTTTTGTTTTGAAAGAATGAATCTAGGTATGTTTGATAGATTTGGTCCTAGTATGAAAACTAGGGCACAACTAGAAGAAAGAAGATTTGATATGAATAGATCTAATATAAATAGTGAAAGATATGTTATCCCTATGCATAGAAAGAATTTTTGGACTAACAAATGGATGCAGGATCCTAGAAAGAATTTTTTGCAAGTTCATCACTATGATCCCAGTGCGTAGTATAGGAAAGGTTGGGAATCGTTTAAGATAAAGAGAGTATTGACTCTTTGTTACAGTTGCAGAAAACCAGAACATCTTGCTAAGGAATGCCCTGGTAGAGGTCCTATTTTTCTTTGTTGTAAAGCTACTGGTCATTAAGTTTTGGATTTCCCTAGAATGATTGCTAAAGTTGAAAAGATGAATATGAGATAAGAAAACCCTGCGGAAGGTCAAGAGACTAAGGATATTCTAGAATACCATAAAGAATCAGAGACTATATTATTGCAAATGAAGGAAACATTGAATGATCACAGAGACATCAATTTACCAGAGATATTAAAAGAGAAGGAGTGCATACAAATAAGAATAGGATACTTTGACATAGACTGTGTATTAGATGAGGAAACACAGGTGAACATTATGACAGAGAGAACTTGGGAAATTTTGGGAAAACCTGCTATGATTCCTTCATTAGGAGGAATAAGATTATTTAAAGGAAAGATGATAACCCTATGTGGAAGACTTACTCATGTACCAATCATTTCTCATGGAACATCAACAGAAGAAGAATTTGAGGTCATTAAGTTTGTTAAGAACAATGCTCCTTTTGCACTTTTGTTAGGAATGACCTCGATTGAGAATGATCACATCCGAAGGAATGAATAAGAGGAAGCTATAGAACATAAAAATAAAGAATTTAAGGATTTCATAGCTAGGAGAATAGTGTGCTTAATAGAATAAAAAGAGAACAAGTCGAATCAACTAAGGGCCAGAGACCTAGCCATCGAAGTTGAAAGAACGCAGGAAGACTTGAAAACCCTATATAGGTAGGAGAGAAGAGAACTTACTCCTGAAGTAGTAAGAGAAGAAGTATCACTCTCGAACCCAGTGAAAGACCCTCAACAGTGCGAAGTTACTATGCTAAGAGAAGATAAGAACAAAAATGGAAAGAGGAACCCAGTGACAAAGATTACAGGAAATAATGCCAGAAATCTCAGTAGGAAGAAAGTAAAGTTAGACAAATTGAAGGAAGTTCCATAAATGACTTTGTAGAACGCAGGCTCGCAGAACTTAAACCTCACTGGAATAGCTGAACAACACAGATTGTCACTTCACCACGGTGAAGCAATATGACCATTGGAGGCGTCTTGACCATTAGAAGGACGTTTCCGAATGGATAGAAACATAGTTATTGCTAGAAATTTAACCATTGGATCGTTGGGACCATGCCATAACGGATGGAATCTGATTGATTGAGTCATTCCTTCCTGTTGGAGGAGTCCCTTATGACATTGTCTATTTAATCCGTTGAAGGTCTCACCGGGGACACTTTTGAAAATTGTGATTATCTGAGCCTACAGAGAACTGATTGCTATTGCGTTTTGCTTATTGTTACTTGCCACCTGTTTTTCTTACCTTGAGTGTTTGTTCGCCTACCCGAGATATTTGATCTCGAACGTGTATGTCAGGCGAACGTAGCACAATAGAGAAGTTTGTGGAGATACTAATAGACCTTATGGCTGAGAAGGTCATGTCCACAGGAGTACAGGCCTCATCGACGAGAGGATTGCAAGCATCCCCATCGACTGCATGTCGATCTGGACCATCCCGAAATGAGACAGAGAAAATAAGCAAGCACTGTGAAAACCTGGCGAATGTGGAGCTCATCTCGTCGGTATTGCCTGACTACATCCCACCTCTGGATAGCACGGTTATTCGTGAAAATTTCCTGAGACATTTTAAATACACCATCATCACTGCGTACCTCCCGAAGGGGATACGCGCAGTTGGAACACAGCTAGGACTGATCCCTGATCTCAACATCAGTGAATTTAACCTAGGAGATAGGAAGAATTATGTGCTTCCCACACTGCATAAGTACTTGACAAAGAAAATGGGGAAGAATCTGAAGATATTCCCCCAACCATGGACTAAGGAGATCGCGAGGTCCACCATCCTTAACGTCATGAAGATACCCCACTTTGGAAAACATCAGGAGGTTAACGCATTCGTTAAGCTCCTCCTGTCGTGCTACCATGGAGGTTATCCATGGTTATATAGGCGCATGACTATGGATCCAGTGATGATACACATGATCATTGGATTAAGCATGCAGGAACCAGACCCTCAAAAAGTCTACCCAGGGAAGGCTGCGGATCGCACCCTGGCACAGTGAATAAAGGACACCTACGACAATGTAGAGAAGGGGAAGTGGGGCTACAAGGTGGCCTCCATCCAAGATGGCATAGTGTGCCTATCTTTCCATTTGATCATTGATAATCTCATGAGGAAGAATAGACCAACACAAGTCATGGGGTTCATCGTCGACCTTACAGGAAAGTGTGTTGAAGGGATGCAGATGAACTGGGCGAGCTACCTCATCAACCAGTTGGAGCAAGATTGTCACGAAGCACAAGACCAGGGCTATGAGTTTCACTTCAGCTGATTGTTGATTCTCATTGCCTTCGTCACTTGAGAGATGTTGGAGGGAGAGAACTTCCATGAAGTCGAGCCATCTGAACCAGTGGCCGCAAAGTTCACTACCCTGTGGTATTCGAGCGACATGGAAAAGCAATGGAAGTCCAATGCAGTGTTCCACACCTATTACTTGCAGATAAAGGGAGCCATTGAATCCTTCCCTCACATGACACTGAATACACTCCATAGGTTTAGGCCACTTTCAAAGTTCTTTGTAGACAGGCACTTCATTTACATCACTACGCACGGGGACGAACACAAGGAAGATCTCCATTCCTATTACAAACTCATTGAGGAAGATATGGAGGAAATAAATAAGGAATGTCCTGGATAATTCCCTGTACCAGTTGAGCAGACATAAATCTCCAACCTGGACCTCATCGAAATTCCTGTGGTCACCTGGGCAAAGTATGATGGACCAAGTAGCAACAAGAAGAAGAAGAAGGAAGAAGTGCAGGAAATGAACAATGCATCGAAGGAAACTGTGTTGGATTCACCTGGAGGAGGAGGAGGTGACGAAGTGAACCAAGAGAGAATAAGGAAGAAGACAAACAGGAACATGGTGAAGTGACACCGCCTAAGGATCCCCTTACGGAGGCTAAAAAATCCAATAAAAGAAAGGTTCCCCCAAAGAAACCTTCAACACGGAAGAAGTAACGAGCCAATAAGCCCCAGTTACATAATTTGATTATAGTGGATGATATTGACCTCATCATCACAGTTGTATCAGACACTTTGGAGGACATTTTGAAATGAAACGAAGCAAAGCAGGAGACAATGTATGACCGGATCGAAGAGGAGCTGAAAGGGGTACAACAAGCCCTCTATTTGAGCTACGCAATGTTCACTGCACCATCGTCATCAGAAGGTATAGGATTGGGACATAAGCCTGCCCAACTACGTAGATTAGCATATGCGACAGAGGATCTCCTTTGATGAGTACAGGAAGAAAAATAACAGGCCACAAAGGACTTGAAGCAAGCATAGGAGGAAGCCCTAGAGAAACGTCGGGTTGTGGAGCAAGAGAAATATGACCTCCAAGCGAAGTTTGAAACGGACAAAGAGCATATCCAGAGAGAGAAATATCAGCTTCTCACGGAGCAGATTAGAGTTAGAGAAGTAGTCATTTGAGCACTTCACTTCATGCCAGGATTGGCACCGATGGAAAAAGAAACAACTGAGATCCAAGTGGGGAAGATCATTGAATCCAGTCAACAACTCCAAGCAAGAGTAGCAGAACTGGAATTGCAAGTAGTGTCGAGCACTCCATGGGAAGTGCGAGAGTAGAGGGAAGAAACTACCAGGAGCACAGTCAAAAGAATCAAGGCATTGGTGTTAGAATGCAAGAAACTCAAGAGGACCCAGAACTAAGGACATTGGATTCACAACTCCAAGAGGCAAAGAAATAAGCATTGATAGTGCAAGTGCAGCTAAAACTGCTTCAGCGATTGAGAAGATGAAAAGGTCATAGGAACAATGCATAGTTCAGCAACAGGTCCATTCCATATAGAGTAGAGTCATGGAAGTGACCCATAGACTCCAGTCGGTACAAGACAAAGCCTGCACACTTTTTGAGGAGATCGAGGGACAAGGTGCACAGCTAGAACAAGTGGTCTCCACAGTGGAACAATGCTGTGAAGGGCCTGTCACCGAGAAATTCATTTAGGAGTTTGCCAAGTAGGAGTCTCTGGCGAAGCAATAATTTGAGGCAGCTCGAGCCAAGCTCGAGACCTTCGAAGAAAAGGTGCCCAGATCAGAGTGACTCGAGACGAGTCATAGGTAAGTGTTGGGGGCTTGTTGGCCCTTGACCAAGTTTTGAGGAAACCCTGGTCATGTTTGACCATTTTTGGGACTTCAACAGGCTAGTTGAAGATGAAGTGCCCAGGCGAAGTGAATATCGTGGGATCTCACCCCCTTTTATGAGCTTTTTGGGTTAAGGGATTATGTAACGGGTATGGGATGTCAGCCCATGGTTTTTCCTTTGTTTAGGCCCTTTTTGTAAAGTATAAATAAGTATCCAGGCGATGTAAGAGTAGTTAAATTTGGATCTATGTTATCTAGTTGGCTTTGTTCCAAGACTGTGCTAAGACTTACAGAGCTAAGTGAAAGTGATTGTAAGATATAGTGTAAGGATTTGTGCTTGGACCGAACTCGGGGAAGGAGGATATGGTGAGGTGCCCGTAGATATCTTGTCCTATGTGGAGTTGACTTTGTGTCTTTGTGCATGTAAGGATACTAGAAGAAGCTAATGAAAGAGAAGAATATTTGGTGGACATAGCCCCACGTTGGGGGTGAACCACTTATATCCTGTGTTATGGTTGCTTTGTGCGATGTGGTTGATATGTTATTAATGTGATTTATGCTTAGTGATGTAATATTTATGTATGTTAGATGCATATGATGTAGTATCTTAGTGATTAATAACATTAATGAAGGTTAGATATACTTTGATGCTATGTGTTGAATGATTATATGTTATTGGATCCTGATGAATACTACAATGTTATGTAATTAGGGTCTTAACCCATTATGTGAATAAGGGTTAAAGACTAATGAATGTTAATTTATAAGTTCTCTGTTAAGTATTGTGATCACATATATGTGTCCCAACAAGGTTGTAGTCACTTGAGTCTTGCAACCCCCCTACCTCTACCTCGGGTGAGACTTCATCTGCTTTGCAGGTGTTGCCGAAAGGGTCGATAGTTAGGGTTTTGTTGGTGCATTGTTGAAGCGTTGAAGCCTGGGTCTGCCCCTATGTGACAACACCAGTCATATACTTTGGGTCTCATAAAATTTACTGCATATAACATGAGCGGCCTTGATGCCTAGTGAAACGAAGCCGAACCTATGATCCTGGTCAATACAAGCACAATAATATTCATGTTGAGATTGTTTATCGCCATGATAGGGAGTTGAGTCCCTACTTGATGAGTCCCTGGTACATAGTGGGTGTCAATGTATTCCTCTATTTTAGTTATTCTCTCTTCTCCCTGTGAATTGAGGTTTACAACCTCTCCCCGACATGATAGACTAGACAAAAAGTAGACATCTTCTACTTTGATCATCAATGGTTATCCATTGAGGATGAATCTTTCACTCTCAGGGTCCCAGTGACCCACCAATATCTCAATCAACCTCACGTGGGCCCTCATTCCTTTGAGTGCCCAAAATTTATATAAGCCACATCTCTTTAAGCCTAGTTAGGCCTCTGGATATTGATCCACAACAACATTGACCTCCTCATTCTCTCTCTCTCTCTCTCTCTCTCTCTCTCTCTCTCTCTCTCTTCTACAAAATAACATTGACCTCCTATTTCTCTCCGTTCAAGAGCCATCCTACCAAAGGAAAGCCAAAATTTGAGTTAGCATCTTTAAAATCCATTGCTTGAGTGCCTGTATGTGGTCTACCTTACTTACAGTTGTGTATAGGGCTGGATATATGTGCACTGCAGTTTTCACAGATGCGTATAGCTCATAGTATACATGACCTGGTATAAGACAACCTGCATACACCAATTTTCACATTTTGCGCCCTCAATTGCTAAACAATTGGAGCCTAATTCAAAAATTTAATCCACTGGAAATGAAGAGGAAGGGAAGTAGATTTACCTGGTCCAGACGGTTTGTGATTTCGTTTCCTGACACTTCCGCAATATCCATTTGAATCTTGGAAGTATTTGGTTCCAATTTGCACTATTTGGGTAAAAGATCAAAATGGTATAGTAATTTTTGGTTTTGTTACTATTTATAAACTATTTTTACCCACTTTCTATAGTTTTGAGCCATTTTTTCACCTAATGGACTACTATAAGAGTGGATTGAGTTGGTTTTTGTATTTTTTACAAGGGATTCTTGCAAATTTCAATGTTATGTTGGTTGTTTGTCACCATGAGCTTCACTACCCAACATATAGGATATGTATCCATTCCATCGTGCATTTTTGCATTGTCCTATAACTGTTGTCTTTTATGACTTAGGTACAAACCCATTTGTTGTGACACAAAACCTTCCATCTTATATAAGTAGTGTCGTTAGCAAGTGGTAGAGACTTACCGATAATGGCTGCCCTAGTTAGATCCTCTACTTCACTTGGTGCCCATGCAAAGATTTTTTCCTTAGGACTGGAAGTCCTTTATAGCTAATACATGACTTTGTGTTGAGCCTCATTTCTCACTCATAAACATGCTTCTTCATACCCCGAGGACTCCCAAAGGAGTTTAATTTAATCTCTTTTCCAACTCGTCTTTAAAAAGCAAAAAGATTGTCGAGTGATTTGTCCCTTTCACACTCGTTAAATTGAAATTGAAAGGTCGTGAGTCTTAGTTAATCTCTTTTCCGACTCGTTTTCAAAAAATGAGAATATTGTCGAGTGAACTTGTCTCTTTCACACTCGTAAATCGGATTTGAAAAGACATCTATTTGGCACAATTTTATCCCTTTTTCACACCAAGTAGACTAAAAGACATAAAAAAGGACATTTTTTGGTGTCAAGTTGTGATTGCATCTCATGCCCTTTCTTTCAGTATTGATCCTTTATCTGGTTCTCTGTTTGCGTTATAAACCATTTGCCTCGAAATTTTTTGCATCCTCAACCAAGTAGAGCCTTGTTTATATCCTTCTCAATTTGACACCCTATACCCAGGAGGGAACATTCCCCCGAGTTTTCATCTCCCGCATGCACCTCCTTACATTGAGATTAGGTATGTTCCACTGTTGGAACTAGTTTTTCTTACTTGTGTCACTCGTTTCCTATGAAAAAACAAAAAAAGATGGGTGGGAAGGGAGTATTATCTTATATTGGTAGCATTTGTGTCCCCTTTGAATAGAGCACAAAGTTATTGAGTCCATTCATCATCATAATTTTGGGATTAGGATGGCCTTAGGAAGCTAATCTCGTTACAAAGTCTTCTATACCGACTGGTTACTCTTCCAGACCCTATAGAGAATTTCATTGATGCCTCATGCATCTCATGGTTTCATCATTGGGTCTATGATGTCAGAGTCCTTCATATGTTTCATCCTCTTGTTCAAAGGAAGTCTATCAACCTGTGTCAGCCACTCCTCAGAATTCTTGACTTTGCATGTCGGCCATACCCTCAGTTTGTCTCAAAGTCACATGATACTGTAGTCCTATCATGCACTCTAGCCCTGCTTTCATCATTTCTAGGTGACCTTGAACCCTAAATTTGACATTTCATCATTGGTCGTTGATTGGGTGGTTTCCGTTGTGTTTGATGGCAAGACATCTATTCACACATTGGGATTCGTGCAGTGTCTTGGATTCCATTAGCCTTATTGGTGGTTTCCTCGCCTTTGTCAGCAGTTTTCATCATTGGATGTTATTCAAAGGGTGCTTTTCTTATACCACTTGCACTTGGAACATGCAAAAGATGCACAGGGTCGTTGGTTCGTCAACATGTTCTTCGTCTGATTTCCACCAAATCATGAGGCTCATGCTTTGTACCTCATGATGACTGATGAGAGATTCCTTAATGTTCTCATTTCAGTGGGTCTCCTTCCATCAAATTTATCCCATTTATTGGAAACAATACCTAGATTCTTATGAGTACCTTGAGGCTTGCAGTCATCAGTGGCAAGATCTCTCACCATCGACCGTTGGGAATACATCAATGTCTCCTGATTGATGGATTCTTTAGGTGTTCGACACTAGCTCATTTATTCACAATTGTAAGAATGTACTCAGTGCCTTGATACCTACTTTCATTATCGGTAGGCTATCTCACATTTTTAACGATATACCTCAATGACCAGTAATCAAACGATGTCTTAGTGTGTTTGACCTCAAATTATTTATTCACATGATGTAGAATTGCACCCTTGTCGGATTGTGTAGAAGACTTGAAGAGATCATTATGTGGCCAAAAATTTCCTAAGCTATTGCTTCCTTTTCATTGGACCAGTACCTATATGACTTCAATGATCATGGTAGATCATATTGTACTCCATTGTATATAGATATCTTCATATTGATTTTGAGACTTGTTCTACTGGGCCTTGTTTGTGACTATGCCAACTTTTGGCATGTAACTGCATTTGTATTCTCCTATTCATGGCCACAAACACTTGTTGGTATATTTTCACATGGATCTGCAGTGTAACTCTATTGGCAACCATGTATGCAAAGTCAGTATAGTATGTAATGAGCAACTAGTTCTTCCAGTTGGTTCCCCATCACTCCACTTCTGGGTTGTTTATAATGTATTTCGGCCATCGCAAACACTCCTTTGAACTCACACATTAGGGGGCATCTGTTATAGCCAGATTTGCCTCACCCTATGAAATCTTGCACATAGGGCCTTTTTCCTATCCCCTATGCAGACTTATCATCCCTGTTTGATAAATCCAAAGCTAAAAATACATATTTTTCCACATGTATGCACCTTGCCTACTATATAGCATGCGTATACATAGGATGCTCCACTACAGCCTGCGTACATCAGGATTTGTGCCAAAAAATGAAAATTAAACATCGGTTTTCCATGTCATGATAGGAGATCTTTGATCCTTGGCCTTCCATATATTGGAAATGTTCTGACTCAGCCCTTTAGTTCCATTTGAAGTCTATAACTGGGCCAATTCCGTGCTATGGAAAAGAGGAGAAAGAATTCAACTTTGAGAGCAAAGTTACTCTAGATAAATTATTACTTCATATTGAGTTTGCATCCCTTTGTCCTTTAAGTCTAAACACAGTGTTTAGCCCCCAAGATCTTCCCTTATTGATGGAGAAACTCATTGTCCCCCTTCTATGAGCTTGCCTTTGGTGGAGGATTGAAGTGGTGGAGGCCTAGCTGGAAGGAACTTAGTTTCTCGGTTCCAAACCATGCCAACATGGAAGTCTGTAATGTTTTCACTTATGTTGATCATTTATTAATAGAAATAATTCTTTCCCATCCAATTGATATCTTGTGAATATATGAGTTATTATCCATGGGCATATTTTTTATGTATATTAATGAATTATGCTATCTAATGTGATAACCTTTTATATTATCACCATATTCTTGCTCTTCTTGTTTGTTGAGAACTTGTTGCAAGTATAAATATTTGGGTCAAAGTGCTCAATGGTGGACATCATCGAACATCTGGACAAGGTAGGCCTCTTTCTTATCTCGCTTGCATATTGGTTTATATAGCATGTTGTTGGCATAGAGTTGATTTCTGTAGTCATATCTGTTTGTTGTGGTTTACCCTAGCCATAGAGTGGGTCCAATTGTCATGTTCCTTTTGTGACTTGATAAAGTGGTATTGGAATCCTATTTTTTGGAAATAGTATGAAATTGATAGCCTTTGATTAGAATCAACAATGAGTTGGTTTTGCATGGATCTCAACCGATTGAGTTCCAAATGAGGCAAATTTTGTATCCATGATGTTGATTCAGGATAAAAAAGAAAATATTGATTCCAATTTGAATAGTATATAAATCTTAAGGATGAAAACATTAGAAAAATTAACAAAGTTATTGTTATAAGTCAATATCTACCCCTTTATCAATAAATTCAACCAACCTTTAATTCATTATCCTCTATTTGTTAAAAAATATTATCCTCTATTTGCAACCAACCTATATCTAGAAAGTAAGTCCACACATGTGAAGCACTCCTCTCCAAAAGACAGAGGTCAAGCTCGAAGGTGATATTATCCAAAAACAAAGGCTCCCAATTCCTCAAGTAGAATTTGTTAGCAACGTTTTGTTGTTTGATTTTCTGATTTTTCACAAATTATACTTGAGAATCTTGAATAAATTACAAAGAGAATACTCTTCTTCACTTTCCATTCTCTCAACATATGAAGTTGGTTGCATATCAACTTCTCCACCTTATTGGTTATGTCATATAGGCTATAAAAAGGGTCTCCTCCACTCCCCATTTTTTTTGTATTCTTTCATATATGAAACCAAAATACTTTTGGGCCTTACAATAAAAATGGTATTTCCTTTGGGTACTTAGTAAAAAAAAATTGAATAAAGCTAACCATAAGGAAAGACTTCATGTTTATGGTGAATTTTCCAAAATGAAATCACTAGGTTCAAATATAAGGTTATTTTGCAAGAAGTCAAAGCCATTTATCTAGTGTGATTTCATGTGTTTTTTCATAGAGAGATGCAAAACAAGTTTCTATGTAGGGAATCTATACTATGATATTTTGTAGTGAAATAAACTCTAATCCTCAGAAAATGCATGACCATGTATTAGACTAAAGAGGGGTGAAAGTAGTATAACACTAATACCATGAACCCAAGCCTATTTTATTACAATAGCATATCGCTAGTTTTGGGATGTTTGATCCATGTGGATATCGGTGGACACCCACCTTTTCCAACTAGCTCAAAATAGTTTTCTGGCGATTTTGGTAATTTACTATTTTTGGCAATTTTTTGGGTCCTGAACTTCCGGAGCCGTTTTGAGGCCCTAAATGACATTTTTTGGGCATGGAAAATATGAGTCTATTTCGGACTATTATTCGTAGTCAACAGTTGTATTACTCGGATAGATATTTCTAACGATGTATTGAGCGCCCCAAACAGAGATCGTATGCAAATGGTACGCCCCCTGGAAGTTGGCGTATCAACTAACCCCATCGGGGCCCACAAACCTTTTGGCTTTTCATCTTTCGGGGTTAGGGTTTTGGATTTTACTTATGTTAAAAATGCCTTTGGAGCCTCATTGTAATCATCATATTATTTTGAATGCAAGTAGTAGACACATCTCTTCTGAGAGATAAGCTGCCACCATTCTAGCGAGTCTTTCACTCTATATTTTTACAGTTTGTACATTTTCGCTCATTAATAGAAAATTGTGTATTATTGTATCTATGTGTTTATGGTTGCATCTCTGATACATTTATGTTATATTACTGGATATTCGAAATATATCGGTACATTTCTTTATTATATCTCAGCTCTCATTTCGTGTCGAAAATGTTCTGGATCAGTGGTATCAGAGCAAGATGCTCTTGATCGTTTTTCAGTGCATGTCCCCAACGATGTCCGAGTATAGAAAGTTGGGTCTCAAGCTTGTATCTCTTGAATACAATCTCTCTCACATGGCTAAGAAACCCTCGATGGAGGAAGAAACTAAAAACGATGGAGCAGACGATCCTATCTATCTATTGCTTGAGCAAGCTCTCATGCGACAGAGGGACGAAATGATAGAGACTTTTTCCCACATCCTTCAACGTCCATCTATAGAAATAGGCACATATTCATCAAACAACCACTTTGGAAGCACCTCTCCTTTCAAGGTATAGGTTAATTTTGATATTCCCATATTTGAAGGTCAGATAGATGTAGATGCCCTAGACAAATGGTTAAATCTATTAGAAGGTTATTTCTCTGTTCATAATTTTTCCGATAGGGAAACTATTACCTTCACACTCCTCAAATATCTCCCCCATGTCAAACATTGGTGGGAAAATTACTGGGAGAAAAGTTCCACAGAGGAGTCTAGAATATATGGGGCCGAGCCCACATGGGATTTGTTTGTGGATGCAGTAAAGGAACAATATTACCCTGTTGGCAACAATGAGGACAAGTATGTGAGATGGACTAAACGGTGTAAAGAGAGGGGCCAAGTAGTTCCAGAGTTCACCAATATATTACACACCATGTGCACCAAGTTGGGTATCAAAGACTCCGAACGACATTTGGTTCTGAAATACAGTGGGGCCCTACACAGATACATCCAAACTAAAATGGATTTTTTGTACATCTCATCACTTGGTACTGCTTATCGATATGTTGTTAAAATAAAGAAGAAATTTAAGCACTAGAAAAAACGGGAGTTTGGGTATAAAAATACGCAATAACCAAAGTATGATAAAGATGACCCTAAACAAAAGTCTCCCAAAAACCAGTCCAAGGCACAGGAAAAGAAGGGTCACGGGAAGACAAAGAAGGACATCGAAAAATGGTGTGATTTCCACAAAATCCCCTGGAACAACACCGATGAATTTTTCTTAAAACAATCATTGGTGGCTGAGATCAAAGACAAGGAGCCGAACCTTGATTCAGAATATGATTAAGAAAATACAGGTAAAAGACAGATCATCAAAGCAGACCCCACTTCTATTGTCACGACCGCAATAGTTCAACTAGATCAACTAACATATCCTGAAGAGGGGGAGCACCTTTTTCATTCACTGATGTGGGTGAAAGGGACCCCACTGCATTTTATTGTTGATAGCGAAATCCATAAATACCTCATCTCAGTAGAGTTCGTCAAAAAGTTGGGATCGTTGACAACACCACACCCACAACCAAACAACATCGGGTGGCTTCGCAAGGGACGAGATCTTTGTGTCAACCAATAGTGTTGATTTTCATATGACATCCAAAACTTCAATAATGAGGTATTATGTGATGTTTCCCCATTGGATGTATGTGATGTTCTCTTGGGCAAACCATATATGTGGAAGCACAATGTTGTTTACGAGTCTCGACCCCACAGTGTCATTGTTTCTTTGGGGGGTCATCTCTACATAATAATAGAAATATTTTTTACTACTATTCCACCTAAACAGTTCTGCAACATAGTATCTCATACTACAAAATTCAACTTCTTCACAATCTGTTCAAAAGGTGAAAAGAAAGATACTGCAACCACTATAGCCTTGACCCAAACACCTTCTATCCAACAGAATTAGGTCGACAAGATTGTAGTAAAGTGTAAAGATTTATCCTGCACACATACATCTCATGTAGACAGACTAGTTAAAAATGTCCAACCCTTCCAGCCGCATGTTTGTGACAACCTTCAACAAGCTAAGTAGCGCAACTTCTCCAACAAGGAAAGCAACTCATCAAGATGTAGATTCAGAAAACGCTTTTCCCTCTCCCTCGGGCACTCAACAAAATGGATACCATTGCTTCCTAAGGAGGGAGGATTAATCTAGGTGGATATTGGTGGCCACCCACCTTTTCCAACTGGCTCAAAATGGTTTTATGACGGTTTTGGTAATTTACTATTTTTGGCAGTTTTTCGAGTCTTGAACTTCCAGAGTCGTTTTGAGGCCCTAAACGACGTTTTTTGGGAATGGAGAATATGAGTCTGTATCGATCTTAATATTCTCTATCAACAATTGTAATCCTCATATATATATTTCTAACGATGTATTGAACACCCCAAATGAAGATCGTATGCAAATGTTACGCCCCCGGGAAATTGACGTATCAACTACCCTCATCGAGGCCCACAAATCGTTTGGTTTTTCATCTTCTAGGGTTAGGGTTTTAGATTTTAATTATGTTAAAAAGGCCTTTAGAGCCTCATTGTAATCATCATATTCTTTCAAATGTGAGTAGCAGACACATCTCTTATCAGAGATAAGCTTCCACCATTCTAGCAAGTCTTTCACTCTGTATTTTTACAATCTTTGTACATTTTTGGTCATTAATAAAAAAATGTGTATTATTGTATCTCTGTGTTTATGGTTGCATATGATACATTTCTGTTATATTATTAGATATCCCCATATATCTCAGTACATTTCTTTATTATATCTCCGCTCTCATTTCATGCCGAAAATGATCTAGATCAGTGGTATTAGAGCTGGGTGCTCTTGATCGTTTTCTAGTGCATGTCTCCGACGAGGTCCGAGTATAGAAAGTTGGGTCTCAAGATTTTCTCTCTTGAATAAAATCACTCTCACAAGATCAAGAAACCCTCCATGTTAGAAGAAAATAAAAATGATGGAGCAAATAATCCTATCAATCTGTTGCTTGAGAAAGATCTCACGCGATAGAGGGACGGAATGATGGATAATTTTTCCCACATTCATCAATGTCTGCCGATAGAAGCAGGAACATATTCATCAAACAACCACTTTGGAAGAACCTCTCCTTGAAATGTATAGGTTAATTTTGATATTCCCGTACTTGAAGGTCAAATAGATGGGGATGCCCTAGACAAATGGTTAAATATGTTAGAAGGTTATTTCTCTGTTCATAATTTTTTCGACGGGGAAAATATTACCTTCACACTCCTTAAAGCTCTCCCCCATGTCAAACATTGGTGGGAAACTTACTAGGAGCATAGTTCCATAGAGGAGTATGGAATATATGGGGCCGAGCCCACTTGGGATTTTTTTGTGGATGTGGTAAAGGAATAATATTACCCTATTGGAAACTATGAGGACAAGTGCGTGAGATGGACCACACTGCGGCAAGAGAGGGGCCAAGCAATTCTGAATTTCACCAATATCTTCCACACCTTGCGTACCAAGCTAGGTATCAAAGAATCCAAATGAAATTTGGTTTTGAAATACCGTGGGGCTCTACACAGATACATCCAAACTAAAATTGATTTTCTGGACATCTCATCACTCGGTACTTCTTATCGATATGATGCTAAAATCGAGCAGAAAGTTAAGTACCAGAAAAAATGGGAGTTTGGGTTTGCAAATATGCATCAACCAAATTATGATAAAGATTCCCCTAAGAAAGAGTCTCTCGAAAACCAGTCCAAGCCCAAGGAAAAGAAGGGTCACGGGAAGACAAAGGACATTGAAAAATTGTGAGACTTCCACAAAATCCCCTGGCTCAACACCGATGAATGTCGCTCAAAACAATCATTGGTGGCCGAGATCAAAGACAAGGAGTTGAACCCTGATTCTGAATTTGATTCTGAAAATACTAGTAAAAGACAGATCATCGACCCGGACCCCACTGCTATTATCGCGACCGAAACAATTCAACCAGAAGAACCAACAGATCCTGAAGAGGGGGAGCACCGTTTTCATTCACAGATGTAGGTGAAGAGGACACTGTTGCATTTTATTATTGATAGTGGAAGCCAAAAGAACATAATCTCAGTAGAGGTCATCAAATAGTTGGGATTGTCGACAACACCACACCCGCAACCATAGAAGTTTATGAGTCTCGACCTTGCAATGTCATTGTTTCTATGGGGGCTCATATATACAGAATACCAGAGGTAGTTCTAACTATTGTTCTACCTAAACAGTGTCACAAGGTAGTATCTCATACTAAAAAATTCATCTTCTTCACACTCTATTCAAAAGGTGAACAAAATGATATTGCAACCACTACAACCTCGACCCAAGCACCTTCTATCCAACAGAAGAAGGTCGACAAGATTTTAGCAAAGTGTAAAGATTATTCCTCCACACAGGCATCTCATGTAGCAAAACTGGTTAAAAATGTCTAACCCTTCCGGCCACATGTTTGGGACAACTTTCAACAAGCTAAGCAACGAAAATTCTCCAACAAGGCAAGCACCTCATCAAGATGCAGATTTAGCAAACGCTTTTCCCTCTCCCACGGGCACTCAACGCAATGGATACCATTGCTTACTAAGGAGGGAGGATTTATCCAGGTGGATATCGGTGGCCACCCACCTTTTCCAACTAGCTCAAAACATTTTTCTGGCGATTTTAGTAATTTACTATTTTTGGCAGTTTTTTGGGTCCTGAACTTCTGGAGCCATTTTGAGGCCCTAAACAACGTTTCTTGGGCATGGGGAATATGAGTCCTTTTTGGAATTAATATTCACTATAATAAATTTTACTCCTCAGATAGATATTTCTAACGATGTATCGAGTACCCCAAATGGAGATCGAATGCCAAAGTTACGTGCCCGGGAAGTCAACGTATCAACTACCCCCATCAGGGCCTGCAAACCTTTTGGATTTTCATCTTCCGGGGTTAGGGTTTTGGATTTTAGTTATGTGAAAAAGGCCTTTTGAGCCTCATTTTAATCATCATCTTCTTTCGAATGCGAGTACCAGACACATCTCTTCTGAGAGATAAGTTGCCACCATTCTAGCGAGTCTTTCACTCTGTATTTTTACAGTCTTTGTACATTTTCTCTCATTAATAGAAAATTGTGTATTACTGTATCTCTGTGTTTATGGTTGCATATTTGATACATTTTTTTTATATTATTGGATATCCAAGATATCTCGGTACATTGCTTTATTATATCTCTTCTCTCATTTTGTTCCGAAAATGATTTGGATCAGTGGTATCAGAGAAGGTTTCTCTTGATCGTTTTTCAGTGCATGTCCCTGATGAGGTCCGAGTATAGAAAGTTGGGTCTCAATATTGTCTCTCCAGAAGACAATAACTCTTGTACGCCCAAGAAACCCTCCATGCCATAAGAAAAGGAAAACGATGGAGAAAACGATCCTATCAATCTGTTGCTTGAACAAGATCTCACGTGATAGAGGGACGAAATGATGAATTTTTTTTCCCACATCCTTCAATGCTTGCTGATAGCGACAGACACATCTTCATCAAACAACCACTTTGGAAACACTTATTCTTTCAAGGTACAGGTTAATTTTGATATTCCCGTATTTGAAGGTCAGATAGATGCGGATGCCCTAGAAGCATGGTTTAATCTGTTAAAAGGTTATTTCTATGTCCATAATTTTTCCGACAGGGAAAATATCACCTTCGCACTCCTTAAAGCTCTTCCCCGTGTCAAACATTGGTGGGAAATTTACTAGGAGAAAAGTTCCACAGAGGAGTCTAGAATATATGGGGTTGGGCCCTATTGGGATTTTTTTTTGGATGCAGTAAAGGAACCGTATTACCCCATTGGAAAGTATGAGGACTAGTATTTGAGATGGACCAGACTGCAACAAGAGAGGGGCCAAACAGTTCTAGAGTTCACCAATATCTTCCACACCTTGCGCACCAAGATGGGTATCAAAGACTCTGAACAAAATTTGGTTCTTAAATACCGTGGGGCTCTCCACAGATATATCCAAATTGAAATGGATTTTCTGGACATCTCATCACTCAATACTGCTTATCGATATGATGTTAAAATCGAGCATAAATTTAAGCACCAGAAAAAATGAGAGTTTGTGTCTGCAAATCTGAAACAACCAAAGTATGATAAATACGGCCCTACCAAACAGTCTCCTAAAAACCATTCCAAGCCACAAGAAAAGAAGGGTCACGGGAAGACAAAGAAGGACACCGAAAAATGGTGCGATTTCCACAAAATCCACTGGCACAACATCGATGGATGTTGCTCATAAAAGTCATTGGTGGCCGATATCAAAGACAAGGAGATGAACCCTGATTCAGAATATGATTCTGAAAATAATGGTAAAAGACAGATCATCGATGCAGACCCCACTTCTATTATCATGATCGCAACAATTCAACCAGAAGAATCAATAGATCCTGAAGAGGGGGAGCGTCTTTTTCATTCACAGATGTGGGTGAAGGGGAGCCTGCTTCATTTTATTGTTGATAGCGGAAGCCAGAAGAAACTCATCTCAGCAGAGGTTTTCAAATAGTTGGGATTGTCTACAACACCACACTCACAGCCATACAACATCGGGTGGCTTCGCCAAGGACAAGATCTTTGTGTCAGCCAATAGTGTTGATTTTCATACATTATCCAACCCTTTAAGGATGAGGTATTATGTGATGTTTCCCCACTGGATTTCTGTGATGTTCTCTTGGGCTAACCATATATATGGAACTGCCATGTTGTTGATGATTCTTGACCCCATAGTGTCATTGTTTCTCTAGGGGGTCATCTCTACAAAATACCAGAGGTAGTTCCAACTACTGTTCCACCTAAACAATGTCGCAAGGTAGTATCTCATACTACAAAATTCAACTTCTTCACAATTTGTTCAAAAGGTGAATAGAAGGATACTGCAACCACTACAACCTCGGCCCAAGCATATTCTATCCAATAGATGCAGGTCAACAAGATTGCAGCAAAGTATAAATATTCCTCTTGCACACAGGAATCTCATTTTTATAACCCTAATTTGCAACAAACATTCTTTCTTGGCATCATGCCATCTCATATTCCTTCTTTGCCAAAACACTACTGAACAACTCTTCTTAAAAATACCTTTTTTAAAGGCCCACACACCCTACTCCACTATAGCACGTGTGTATCTATAGTGTCCACGCTAGCTGGCCCACTACAACCCGCGTGGACCTACAGAACCATGAAAAAAGGAAATTTGTTGATAGAACACATAGCTTTGGGTAAGTTAACTAAACCTTTCGGCCATGCATGGCCGGTCATTCGACCAAATACCTAGCTCCTTCTAGCCTATGAAAGAAGGGGTAAGTGTCCCATTTGAAAGGAGGAAAAATAATATTAAAGAGACTATACCCAATTGAGCATTCCCCTTGTCCCAACCTTTAGCCATCCTTGTGCAAAGAGAAGTATAGAGCAAAGTAGTTGGACGATAGTTGAAGAGGAGCCCAGGACCAGGTTCGTGGAGAAGTGGTCGTCTTCATCATTGTAACTTTATTTAGTGAAGTTAACAATAAAGAAGTACTTTTCTCGTCCCACCATATGAGGTTTTCATTGTTCATTGCGTACATGTTGATTAAATCTCTAACCCATTAATCTGTAGATCAAATGCATGTAGAGTTCTTTGTTTGTCTTTTGTGAATGTAGTTCATCCTTGGGAGGAGAGTTGCAGTCAAAGAGAAACCAAGCATGAAGAGGGATAGATATCAAATGCCAAAATAAGGTATGTTCACTTGATCTTCTTAACTACATATTTTCTTATGAATAATGGGGATTAGGTCTGGGATGATGGTAAAAAGTAGGAATCTTTAGGTCTTTTCTGCATGCATGATAAAACCCTAAGTGCTAGTCCATAGAGGGATTTCCCACTCACAAAACTCATGTATTCAGACTAGTTAAAAAGGTCCAACCCTTCCAACCACATGTTCATGACAACCTTCAATAAGCTAAGCAACGTAAATTCTCCAACAAGGCAAGCATCTCATCAAGATGCAAATTCAACAAATGCTTTTCCCTCTCCCCCGGGCACTCAACGCAATGGAGAACATTTATTCCTAAGGAGAGAGGATTGATCCAGGTGGATATCGGTGGCCACCCACCTTTTCCAACTGGCTCAAAATAGTTTTTTGGGGATTTTGGTAATTTACTATTTTTGGCAGTTTTTCGGGTGCTGAACTTCCAGAGCCATTTTTAGGCCCTAAACGACATTTTTTGGGCATGGAGAATATGAGACGGTTCCGGAATTTATATTCTCTTTTATCAGTTGTATTCCTCAGATAATTATTTCTAACAATGTATCGAGCACCCAAAATGAAGATCGTATGCAAAAGTTACGCCCTCGAGAAGTTGACGTATCAACTACCCCCATCGGGGCCCACAAACCTTTTGGCTTTTCATTTTCTAGGGTTAGGGTTTTGGATTTTACTTATTCTAAAAAGGAATTTGGAGCCTCATTGTAATCATCATATTATTTTGAATGCGAGTAGTAGATACATCTCTTCTCAGAGATAAGCTGCCACCATTCTAGTGAGTCTTTCACTCTGTATTTTTACAGTCTTTCTACATTTTCGTTCATTAATAGAAAATTGTGTATTACTCTATCTCTGTGTTTATGGTTTCATATCTGATACATTTCTATTATATTATTGGATATTTGATATATCTGGGTACATTTCTTTATTATATCTCCGCTCTCATTTCCTATCAAAAATGATTCGGATCAGTGGTATCAGAGCAAGATGCTCTTGATCATTTTTCAGTGCATGTCCCCAACGAGGTCCGAGTATAGAAATTTGGGTCTCAAGATTGTCTCTCTTGAGGAAAATCGCTCTCGCATGCCCAAGAAACTCTCCATGGTAGAAGAAAATAAAAACGACGGAGCAAACAATCGTATCAATCTGTTGCTTGAGAAAGCTCTCACGCGACAGAGGGATGCAATGATGGATAAATTTTCCCACATTCTTCAATGTCTGCCGATAGAAACAAACACATCTTCATCAAACGACCACTTTGGAAGAACCTCTCCTTTCAAGGTACAGGTTAATTTTGATATTCCCGTATTTGAAGGTCAGATAGATGCAGATGCCCTAGACAAATGGTTAAATATGTTAGAAGGTTATTTCTCTGTTCATAATTTTTCAAAAAGGGAAAATATCAACTTCGCACTCCTTAAATATCTCCCCCATGCCAAACATTGGTGGGAAGCTTACTGGGAGAAAAATTCCACAGAGGAGTCTGGAATATATGGGGCCAAACCCACTTGGGATTTTTTTGTGGATGCAGTAAAGGAACAATATTACCCTGCTAGCAACTATGAGGACGAGTACATGAGATGGACCACACTGCAAAAATATCGGGGCCTGGAAGTTCTAGAGTTCACCCATATCTTCCACACCTTGCACACCAAGATGGGTATCAAAGACTCTGAACGACATTTGGTTCTGAAATACCATGGGGATCTACACAGAGACATCCAAACTGAAATGGATTTTCTGAAAATCTCATCACTCGGTACTGCTTATAGATATGTTGTTAAAATCGAGCAGGAATTTAAGCACCAGAACAAATGGGAGTTTGGGTGATGCAGGAGCATCCGCACCTCGTCGTGCGCGCCTGCACGGGAAGATGGAAAAGACTTCGAAGGGAGACGTCAGGGTCACGGTCGTG